>QRFJ01002942.1:82796-107651 GCA_006176705.1 Cocos nucifera | reverse complement strand
TCTAGCTGTTGCGAATCAGAAGGAGTCTTCTAAATCCATGCGAAAAGAGTTTCGATGATGTCGATGATAGAGATCATGACATATCCCATTATCAATATAGAACTGAATCTAACTGGGTCATACAAATAAGGGTTTGAATCTGATGATCATCAATTGAACTGATCCAGTTCAATTGATCTGAATGAGATTCAATTAGGTTCAAAAAAATCATAGTAACACTCGATTGAACCTAACGTTCTTCTTTTACTATTATAAATAGTTGTCCTAACTGAGCCAAAGGAATTTGTGCTCGATCAGAGGCCTTCACTTGGTCTGTCTGGAGCCTGTCCAAGTCAAAAAAGGGTTGTCTTATTTTGTAAGATAATACCTACCATTTTTGGTCACCTGACATTTCTCGTCCTTTGACTTTGGTCAAAAGTTGATCTTTGACTGGTCAAATGTTGACCATTGATACTTTGACTTCTGTCCACATGTCATGAACCTATTGGAGAGCTGGTGGGGGCTTGTCCCCCTGCCAAAAACTAGCATGGAGGAGGGCGTGCGCCCAAGCTTGAGGCACCTAGGAGTCCCTATTGGACAGGGACTCCATCTCCTTATTGGATTTTGATTAGACTCCTCCTAAGAACCAACTTTGACTGATCTTAGTTGCCATCTAAGGATGAATCCATGGGACTCTATTCCCACCAATCAGATTTAGATCAAATTTCATAAAGAATTGTGATTGGTTGGGATGAAGAGGAGTTGGATCACGCATAGTCTATAAATAAGATCCTGGGCCCAACTCAAAAAAAAAAAAAAAAAAAATGAGAATAATTCTCTATGCCCCAAGGCTACCTCTCTCTTCCTCCTCCATGCCAAGTTCATCTTCTCCCTCTCCTCTCCATGCCCAAAGAAGTTTGGGTTCTCAGCTTGTGCAATCTAGGCGAGGGAAAGGCGACAGAAAGCTAGAAGACTGCGCTGCTGCAAGGGACAACTGCTGATCTTCGAAAGCTATTTTGAAGATTCTACAAATTAGATTCAGATCTAATTTTTGGAGACATGGTAGAGAAGAAGAGGATCTCTAGATCCAGCCCGAGTGGATACCGGTAGAGGCCAGGCACTTGCGTGGCTAGATGTAGAACCTTCCGCTGCCTACAAAATCATCAATGGGTAATTGGATTACCCTACATCAAGGTAAATTAAATCTAATTTAATTTGTCTATATTTTATTTTAATTATTAGAATAATAAAAATTAGATCTAAAATATTTTAGATTTTATTCAGAATAAAGAGAAAAGTTTTTGAAATATATCTCTTGATCCAATCAGATCTGAATGAACCTGATCTGGGAAATCAGAATTTTCCTTCAACTAGTATCAAAGCCAAGGTTCTAAGTATTTAAATGATTTAAATTTATTTTAATTATAAATAAGTAATTTCAGAGTGTCACATGAGATAGAAGATGCTGAATTAGAAAAAATTAAAATTAAATGATTTGGATCTAAGATTAAAATATGCACGACTAGTTCTAAATAGAATAGTTCTATAGAATCTTTCATCGTTTATAATTTAATTTGATTAAATTCATATTTAGATTCTATTTATTACTATTTTTTCGATATTAATATTATAATGACATCTAAAAAATAGTAAATAAAAAAATATTTAATTTAAACATCATATAGAGATTGATTGATGTCAGTCTAGACTAGGTTGTAGAAAGTTCTAACGATTAGTGCTAGATTAGAGTTTATTTTGATAAGTTCAATTAAATCTAACTTTAGATTATTACTGAGATAATTTATCTGAAAATATGCATGATTCGATACATGAGAGGTATGCAAAATATGCCATGATTAGATCTAATTTATATATGAAATAGTATGATAGATCTAAAACTATTTTGTAGTATTATATATTCCTAATTAAAGCGTTCCTCTTACAGCAGCCGGTCATAAGAATGAAGAAGGATTTAAAGCCCTCCTCTCCCATCCGATGGGGTGTTCTTATGATGTGTAGGGATGCTGCGCATTCATCCTTAATCAAAAAATCCAAAATTTACTTTCTGCAAAACCCTAGATCCTGAATCCTAGATTTATTGTGCATATTTTATTTATGAACCCTACTTAATTAAGAATTAAGATTATGAAAATTAATTAGGTCTAAAATTAGAAATTTTAGATCTAAAATATTCATAATACTGGGTTTGGGCTTGGGTAGCTCAATTAGGTCTAAGCGGTTGATCAAACCAAATCAAGATTTGGTTAGATGGGATCAACAATGCTTAAATTGACCAGCCTAATAGGATTAAGTCTGGGTCAAGATCGAGTCACGATCAAGCACGTCCTAATTAGGCTTAGAGGTTAGAGTCTGGATTGTAGGCTAACCTAATTGTTTCTGGCTCAACACATTTGGGTGCTAAGGTATTTGCAGAACGATGATTGATTTTTAATTGGAAGCTACTCGACCTGAATACGTTCTTATACAAGTTAATGGCATATCCCTTCCACCGGTCTCACTTACCTGACCATATCTATTGACTCAGTTATGATTTGAGGTGGTCAATAATCCGAGCTAACCCATGCCACTAGGTTAGTCATAATTGTTATGACTATGATAAGTCTAGTTTAATGAGACCTGAATCAATTCTCCCCTAAGAAAAGATATTAAGTCTAAGGTCTTCCACCATGTAGATTTCGAGCCCTTCTCGCGGGTGATTTTTTTCTCAACTGGATTATAGTGCTTAGGTTTGCACCGAAAAAGATGCAACCATGTCTATTAGGCATTGGATGCTATGGCGAAGGATGAGTTGGGCTCAATATTCCGGATTACGGTGAGAGACTCAATTAGAAAATTCAGCTGTGCAAAAGTGGTCTGACTTAACTAAGGAGTGGATCAATATTCTGATACGGTGAGATTCATGAATTTAGAGACAAGTTTGGGTGCACCATGATTAGAGAATCAATGAACAAGAGTTGTTCACTCATTGGCTAAACCCATCACCAATATTGTTAGGTGAGGTTGATGAGTCAGTTTGATCGATCATCTAAATCATTCTAATTGCTCCCAAAATCCATCAGTGATACCTAGCAGTATATGGTGGCAATCCATCAGAGCTGAATGCGAACCTATTGGCACAGCTACCTATGTGATTAAGTTCCTCTATCTTGAGCCCCAATCAGATTAGGGTTAAGGTGAACTCATCAAACCCTAGTTTCTATCATATGATGTAATCAATCGATTCAAGTCCGATGTGAAAACTTAAATAGAAACTCTTTCTATTATTTCACTCTGCCATGGTCACGAGCTTCTGGACTTGATTCTCATGATCATCATAGGGCTGCTCCTCTACCACTGAGGTAGATAGATTCCATCTTGATGCAATCTAGTTCCTACAATGAACATGCTATAGCCAACATACACCTCAGAGTTTCGAATGGCTTGGAGATCAAGTTATGGTGTAGTCAAACTATAACACCCTCAAGGTGAACAATCGATGCACCTTAGATCAAAAAACTAGACACACCACTGCAGCATCGAGTCAGTCATTGATGAGAAGGTAGACTTCCTAATGACTGCTCGAGGTGGTCACGCTCAGTGCCCTCGTTCTCTAATGAGTACCTATACTCTCGCTTTGGTGTCTCCACACCGTAGACTCAAGACTCATCTACAAAAGAGAAGCAATTGTACACCAATCTTCTAGATCAATCACCATCCTTATGATGATCGTATGGTCGGAAGCAATTTATGAGTTAATAATGATTATTCATGTCTTAAATTTTCAACTCTTGAAAATATGAATTATCATTACCACTAACTCAAAGGATGTATCACAGACACTAAATACACATATGTCATAGAAAATAACTAATTTTATTTATTATAGTCAAAATTATAATTTTGCTCCTAGAAGTGTATTACAAGTGTCAGCCAATTCTGGCTTCTAGGGCACATATATCTAACACTCAGCTTCTATGGTAGAATCTGCTATCACTGTTTGCTTGGAACTCTTCCAACTGACAGCACCACTATTACAAATAAACAGACTCTCGGATGTCGACTTTTGATCATTTATATTAGACATAAAATCCGAATCTGTAAACCCATGGACTTGGAGTTCTCCATTACCAAAAACCAACAACATATCCTTAGTTCTTCTTAAGTACTTAAGGATACATTTCATAGAAGTCCAGTATTCTTCATCTGAATTTGAGTGATATCTACTCGTGATACTTACAGCACGAGATATATCAGACCGTATACATAACATGGCATACATGAGGCTCCCTATTATTGAAGCATAAGGGATCTTGCTCATGCGTTCTGTCTCCTCATGTGTGCTAGGGCACATCTTCTTGGAGAGATGAATGCCATGTCTCAAGGATACCAAACCCCTCTTGAAGTTTTCCATGCTAAACCTCTTTAGCACTTCCTCTTTGTACATCTTCCATGAAAGACCTAGCATCCTATTCGGTCTATCTCTATAGACCTTAATTCCTAGAATAAAAGATGCTTCTCCTAGGTCTTTCATGGAGAATTCTTCGGATAACCATATTTTAACTATGGTCAACATGGAAATATCATTCAAAGTAAGGAGGATATCATTCACGTACAATACGAGGAAGACAATAGTGCTCCCACTAATCTTTTTGAAGATACATGGTTTCTCCTCATTTTTGATGAAATCAAATAATTTGATCACATCATTAAAACGAGTATTCCAGCTCCGAGATACTTGCTTAAGTTCATATATGGACCTTTGAAGCTTGCATACTTTGTGATCAACATCACTGGATGTGAAACCTAGTGATTGTTTCATATAGATATCTTCCTCAAGGTATCCATTTAAGAACGCCGTTTTCACATCCATTTGCCATATTTCATAATCGAAATAGACTGCAATAGAAAGCAATGTATGGATGGTTTTAACATAGCTATTGATGAAGAGGTATCCTGATAGTCAATGCCTTCACACTGACTATATCCTTTTTCCACTAATCTAGCTTTGAATGTCTCCACATTTTCATCTGCACCAATCTTTCTCTTGTGGATCCATTTACATCCAATAGGTATTATACCTTCTGATGGATCTACCATGGTCCAGACCTGGTTTGAGTGCATCAAGTCAATTTCTAACTTCATTGCCTCTAACATTTCTCGAAGTCGATATCCGATATCGCCTCATCATAGATTTTGAGATCATCACCATGAATCCCATTACCTATGAGAAACATTTCTTCTAGTTTCTCTGAAATAGTATCTAAGTATCTCTCAAGAGGATGGAAAACCTTTTTCGATTTACGAGGTGGAGGAGGTAGTGATTGTATTGGCTCAACCTGATTTGGTTTCTTATGGTCCTCAGCTCATTGCTCTTATGAAACTTTCTCCTCGAGCTTGGTCTGCTATCCAATGCCGCTATCTTGAATAAACTATTTTTTAAGAAAGATGACATTCCGACTCACAATCATATTTTGGTCTTCTAGAATGTAGAAATAATATCCTAATGACTCTTTAGGATATCCTATAAATTGAGCTCTAAAGGATCTAAAGTCTAACTTGTCCGCTTGTTGTCTTTTGACATGAGCTGGACAATCCCAAATTCTGAGATGATCCAGACTTGGTTTCTTAAAATGCCATATCTTATACGGTGTGGTAGGAACAGTTTTAGAGAAAATCCTATTCAGTATATATATAGCAGTTAACAGACTATGTTTCTAAAAAAAATCAAGAAGGTCTGTGAAGCTCATCATAGATCGGACCATATGTAATAGGGTCCGATTCCTCCATTCTGAAACCTCATTAAGTTGAGGTATTCTAGGTGGAGTCCATTGAGAGATTATGCCATTTTCCTTGAGATAGTCTAGAAATTCTTGATTAAGGTATTCACATCCTCGATCTGATTGAAGAATCTTAATGGGTTTTTTAATTTGCTTTTTGATTTTATGTTTGAATTCCTTGAACTTTTCAAAAGTTTCAGACTTGTGTCTCATAAGATACACGTACCCATACCGAGATAAATCATCGGTAAAGATTATGAAGTAGACAAAGTTGCCTCTAGCCGGCACATCAATTGGGCCACATACATCAGTATATACTAGGAGAAGTAGATCCATGGTCCTTTCTCCGTGTCCTACAAAACGGAGCTTAGTCATTTTGCCATGAAGATAAGATTCATAAATTGGATATGACACGGAAGTCAACAGACTCAATATCCTAACTTTTTCTAATTTGTTACCCTATCTTCTGCTATATGACCTAGTCATAGATGCCATAGATACCTATCGTTTGGACTATCTCTGGGTCATTTTGATCTTATGGCATTCACATTTTGCTCGATATTAAAAATAGATACATCAATATGTAACTGATAAAGTCTATTAATGAGAAAACCATTTGTAATTTTATTTCTTTCATAAAGAATATTACAATGATCCTTAAGAAAACTAATTACATTGCCTTCTTGTACTAAACATAAAATAGAAATCAAATTCCTACTTACAGCAGGCACATAGTAACAATCCCTAAGTACTAAATCTAAGCCAAATGATAGTCGAAGACGGTAGGTTCCCATGGCCATAGCAACAACTCTTGCTTCATTTTCGATGCATAGGATCATCTCACCATCCCTCACCCTCCTTTACCACCGAGGTGGATAGATTCCATCTTGATGCAATCCAGTTCCTACAATGAACATGCTATAGCCAACATACACCTCAGGATTTCAAATGGCTAGGAGAACGAGTTATCGTGTATTCAAACTATAACACCCTTAAGGTAAACTGCAGAAGCACCTCAGATCAAAGATTCAGACACACCACTACAGCATCGAGTCAGTCATTGACGAGAAGGTAGACTTTCTAATGACTGCTCGAGGTGGTCATGCTCAGTGCCCTTGTTCTCTAACGAGTACCTATACTCTCGCTCCGGTGTCTCTACACCGTAGACTCAAGACTCATCTACTAAAGAGAAGTGATTGTACACCAATCTTCCGGATCAATCACCATCCTTGTGATGATCCTATGGTCGGAAGCAATTTATGAGTTAATAATGACTATTCATGTCTTAAATTTTCAACTCTTGAAAATATGAATTATCATTACCATTAACTCAAAGGACATATCATAGACACTAAATACACATATGTGATAGAAAATAATCCATTTTATTGATTATAGTCAAAATTATAATTTTACCCCTAGAAGTGTATTACAAGTGTCAGCCAATTCTGACTTCTAGGGCACATATATCTAACACTCAGCTTCTATGGTAGAATCTACTATCACTGTTTGCTTGGAACTCTTCCAACTGACATTACCACTATTACACATAAACTGACTCTCAGATGTCGACTTTTGATCATTTATATCGGACATAAAATCCGAGTCTGTAAACCCTTAGACTTGGAGTTCTCCATTACCAAAAATCAACAACATATTCTTAGTTCTTCTTAAGTACTTAAGGATACATTTCATAGAAGTCCAGTATTCTTCATCTGGATTTGACTGATATCTGCTCGTGACACTCAAAGCATGGGATATATCAGATCGTGTACATAACATGGCATACATGAGGCTCCCTATTACTGAAGCATAAGGGATCTTGCTCATGTGTTCTATCTCCTCAGATGTGCTAGGGCACATCTTCTTGGAGAGATGAATGCCATGTCTTAAGGATACCAAACCCCTCTTGGAGTTTTCCATGCTAAACCACTTTAGCACTTCCTCTTTGTACATCTTCTGTGAAAGACCTAGCATCCTATTTGGTCTATCTCTATAGACCTTAATTCCTAGAATGAAAGATACTTCTCCTAGGTCTTTCATGGAGAATTCTTTGGATAACCATATTTTAACTGTGGTCAACATGGAAATATCATTCACAGTAAGGAGGATATCATTCATGTACAATATGAGGAAGATAATAGTGCTCCCACTAATCTTTTTGAAGATACATAGTTTCTCCTCATTTTTGATAAAATCAAATAATTTGATCACATCATTAAAATGAGTATTCCAACTCCGAGATGCTTGCTTAAGTCCATATATGGACCTTTGAAGCTTGCATACTTTGTGATTAACATCACTGGATCGAAACCTAGTGATTGTTTCATATAGATATCTTCCTCAAGGTATCCATTTAAGAACACCGTTTTCACGTCCATTTGCCATATTTCATAATCGAAATAGGCTGCAATAGCAAGCAATGTATGGATGGTTTTAACATAGCTACTGTGGAAGAGGTATCCTGATAGTCAATGCCTTCATACTGACTATATCCTTTTTCCACTAATCTAGCTTTGAATGTCTCCACATTTCCATCTGCACCAATCTTTCTATTGTGGATCCATTTACATCCAATAGGTATTTTACTTTCTGATGGATCGACCAAGGTCTAGACTTGGTTTGAGTGCATCAAGTCAATTTCTGACTTCATTACCTCTAACCATTTCTCAGAGTCGATATCCGATATCGCCTCATCATAGATTTTGGGATCATCACCATGAACCCCATTACCTACGAGAAATATTTCTTCTAGTTTCTCTGAAATAGTACCTAAGTACCTCTTAAGGGGATGGAAAATCCTTTTTGATTTATGAGGTGGAGGAGGTAGTGATTGTATTGGCTCAACCTGATTTGGTTTCTTATGGTCCTCAGCTTATTTCTTTTATGAGACTTTCTCCTCAAGCTTGGTCTGCTATCCAATGCCGCTATCTTGAATAAACTATTTTTCAAGAAAGATGTCATACCAACTCACAATCATATTTTGGTCTTCTGAAATGTAGAAATAATATCCTAATGACTCTTTAGGATATCCTATAAATTGAGCTCTAAAGGATCTGAAGTCTAACTTGTCCGCTTGTTGTCTTTTGACATGAGCTGGATAATCCCAAATTCTGAGATGATCCAAACTTGGTTTCTTAAAATGCCATATCTTATACGGTGTGGTAGGAACAGTTTTAGAGGAAATCCTATTCGTTATATATATAGTAGTTAATAGACTATGTCTCCAAAGAAAATCAAGAAGGTCTGTGAAGCTCATCATAGATCGGACCATATCTAATAGGGTTCGATTCCTTCATTCTGAAACCTCATTAAGTTGAGGTATTCCAAGTGGAGTCCATTGAGAGATTATGCTATTTTGCTTGAGATAGTCTAAAAATTCTTGATTAAGGTATTCAACTCCTTGATCTGATCGAAGAATCTTAATGGGTTTTTCAATTTGCTTTCTGACTTTATGTTTGAATTTCTTAAACTTTTCAAAACCTTCAGACTTGTGTCTCATAAGATACATGTACCCATACCGAGATAAATCATCGGTAAAGATTATGAAGTAGACAAAGTTGCCTCTAGCCGGCACATCAAATGGGCTGCATACATCAGTATATACTAGGACAAGTAGATCCATGGTCCTTTCCCTATGTCCTACAAATGGGAGCTTAGTCATTTTGCCATGAAGATAAGATTTACAAATTGGATATGACACGAAAGTCAACAGACTCAATAGCCTAATTTTTTCTAATTTATTAATCCTATTTTCTACTATATGACCTAGTCTTAGATGCCATAGATACCTATCATTTGGACTATCTCTGGGTTATTTTGATCTTATGGCATTCACATTTTGCTCGATATTAAAAATAGATACATCAATATGTAACTGATATAGTCTGTTAATGAGAAAACCATTTGCAATTTTATTTCTTTCATAAAGAATATTGCAATGATCCTTAAGAAAACTAATTACATTGCCTTCTTGTACTAAACGTAAAATAGAAATCAAATTCCTACTTACAGTGGGCACATAGTAACAATCCCTAAGTACTAAATCTATGCCAAACGATAGTCAAAGATGGTAGGTTCCCATGGCCACAGCAGCAACTCTTGCTCCATTTTTGACGTATAGGATCATCTCACCATCCCTCAGCCTCCTGCTATCCTTAAGATCCTACATGAAAGTACATAAATAAGCACTAGAATCAGAGTCAGGCATCCAACTAGATGCAGAAGAAATCATAAGGTTAGATTCAATAATGAGCATTCCTCTAGAAGGACCTATCACCTTCTTATTCTTCAAGGTGGCCAGGTATATAGGGCAGTTCCACTTCCAGTGGCCGTCAGTATTACAATAAAAATATTTTTCTTTGTCAGCAGCCTTCTTCTTCAGCTCTACCTTTCTTTTCTTTCCACCTTCTACCTTTTGCCTTTTCACAAACTTCTTCTTTCCAAAAGTCTTTCTCTTGGAAGAAGTCTATTCCATAGCAAGCACTGAGCCTTTAGAACCTTTCATAGAAAGCTCAATAGTAACCAGTATGTTCATAAGTTCGGCCAGAGTACTCTAAAGTTTATAGATATGGTAGTTCATGATAAACTTCCCATACACATCAGTCAAGGATTGTAGAATTATGTCATTCTATAGATCCTAATCTAACTTCACTCTAAGCTTCTCAAGCTCTTCCAAGTCCTTGATCATCAATAGATAATGATCTTGAACTAACTGTCCATCATGTATTTTAGCCTTAAAAAAATATTTAGTGACTTGATATTTGGCTGCATGATTCTATTCACCGAACAACTCTTACGGATGAGCCAACATTTGGCGGACAGTCTTGATATCTTCATATTGATGCTGAAGCTCATTACACATCGAGCCCAACATGTAGTATCTGATCTTGTTATCTTCATCCATCTATTTATCAAGAGACACTCTCTATTCAGTGGATGGACAGACTGGTAAGGTGGGAGGATCCTGGTCTAATATATGAGTTAACTTCTCAGAACCCAAAATAATTTTGAAGTTCCAGAGCCAATCCTTGTAATTAAATCCGATCAGTCTATGGGTGTCTAGGATACATGCTAGTGGATTGGATGCAGACATTTTTATGTAGAAAGTCAAAGTTTCTAATTAGATTTTGTAATTAAGACTTGACCAATTTATTTAGAAGTTTAATTTTTAAATAAATTAGCTTCCACTATTTTCTCAGATTCCTACACTTTCTTTATAGAGATGTGAAAATCTTTATGATTAACGATTTCTAGTGGGTGGTGTAGTCCCACCAACTGACTTATCACCTCACCTAATAGTTTTTGATGATGGATTAGCCAATGTGTGAACAACTCTTATCCAATGATTTTCTAATCATGGTGCACCCATGCTTGGTCTCTAATTCATGAATCTCACCGTACCCAGAATATTGATTCACTCCTTTGTTAAGTCAGACCCACAATTTGTATAGATTAGATTCCTAATTGGATCTCTCACCATATCCAGAATATTGAGCTCAATCTATACACTAGCCTGTAGCATCGAATGCCTAATAAACATGATTGCGTCTTTCCAATGCAACTAAACCATTATGACCAGTCGAGAACAATCAATCTCAGAAAGGTCCCGCATATCTACAATGGTGGAAGATCTTAAATTTAATCTTTTCTTAGGAAGATTTGATTTAGGTCTCTTTAAACTTGACTTGATATAGTCATAACCATTATGACTAACCTAGTGGCATGGATTAGCTCAAATTATTAGCCACCTCATATCAAGACTGAGCCGACAAATATGGCCAGATAAGTGAGATCGGTGGAAGGGATATGCTATTAACTCGATAAGAATGCATTCGAGTCGAGGAGCTCATAATTAAAAATCAATTGATCGTATCTGCCAAACTTATCTTAGACACCAAATTATTGAGCTAGAACTAATCAGGTTAGCCTACAATCCAGACTTTAACCACTAAGCCTAATTAGGTATTAAGTTGATCGATTACTCATATGACTCGACCTTGACCCAGACTTAATCCTATTAGGCTGGTTAATTTAAGCACTCTTGATCCCATCTAACTGACTCTTGATTCGGTTTGATCAACCGCTAGACCTAATTAAGCTACCCAAGCCCAAACCTAATTTTATGAATATATCTTGGATCTAAAAATTTTTAATTTTAGATCTAGTATATTTTATAATCTTAATTCTTAATTAAGTTTGGGTTTCATAAATAAAATATATAAATAAAATCCTAGGGTTTCAGGATCTAGGGTTTTGAAGAAAATAAGTTTTTGATTTCTAATTAAGGATGAATATGCAGCACCCCTATACATCATAAGAACATCCCATCGAATGGAAGGAGAGACCTTTTAAATCCTACTTTGTTCTTATAATCGGATGGCCAAGAAAAATGCCTTAATTAGAAATATGATGAATTTACAAAACTAGTTAGATCTACATATATATCACATATATAAAATTGATCTAACTTTAAAAACATGTTTTACATACATCTCATGTATCATATCATGTATATTTTCAGATCTAAATTATCTCATAAATATCTAAAAAATAAAACTTAAATTTGATCACATCAAATTAAATTTATTCAAAATAACTTTACAGAACTATTCTACAACTAGTCTAAACATGCATCATCATATCTCATATGAATAAAATTAAATAAATTTATTTTTTACTTTTTAAATCTAATTATAATATTTTTAATATTAAAAAATAGTAAATAAATAGATTTAAATTATAATTAATTAAATTAAAATTATGATCATCCTAGACTATACATAGAATAATTCTATTCCTAGTCTAGTCATGCATCTCATATATTAGATCTAGATTATTTAATTTTTAATTTTTTTAATTTTAAATCTAGTCACATCTCATATAACATCTAAAATCATCTAATTATTAGATCAAAATAAATTAAAATTAGATCTAAATAATTACAGGAACTTGGTTCTGATATTAGTTGAAGGAAAAATTCTATTTCTCGGATTAGATTCATTCAGAGCTAATTTGATCAAGAAAAATATTTCAAAATTTTTTTCTCTTAGATCTAAATTAGATCTAAGATTTTTTAAATCTAATTTTATTGATATAATAAAATAAAATAAAAATAAATTAAATATAATTTAATTTGTACCTTGTTATTGGGTTATCCTATTACCCAATGACAATCCTACTATTTGCCTGAGGTTCTGGATGTAGCCATGCAATCGCATAGTCTCTACCGATATCCACTCGAGCAGGATCTTGAGATTTTCTTCTTCTCAATCTATCCTCCAATGATCAGATTTGGATCTGATTTTGAAGATTTTCAAAATAGCTTTTGAAGATCTGATGTCGTCTCTTGCAGCAGTGTTGCCTTCTTCCTTTCTTATCACCTTTCTCTTACTTGGATCGCACCAAACTGAAGTCCAAAACTTTTTGGGCATGGAGAGGAGAGAGAGAATTAGAGGTAGGCATTGAGAAGATAGGAGAGGGGCTATATGGCATGGGCAAAGGACCAAGCATCATAATCCTAGGTGCAGATAGGGTTTATATAGACCCTACTGCACCATGCAGTGCCACATCATCCCGACCAATCATGGCTCTCTATGTAATCAGATCTAAATTTGATTAATAGGATGACATCATCTGATCCAATCAGATTAGAGTTCCTCACCAACCTCCTTCGGTAGTGCCAAGACTGGTCAAAGATGAGTCCTTAGCGCCACCTAAGTTGAATGCATCAAGTAACTGGAGTCCCATCCATATGGGACTCCAAACTCTATCCTCTTTGGGCACAAGCCTCCCTATGCATGCACCCCCTCCCTTTTCTCCTTTTAGCAGGGGGACAAAGATCAAAACTCTCTCCTATGAGTGCATGACACATGGGCAGATGTCTAAGTGTCAAAGATCAATGTTTGACCAAAGTCAAATGATAAGATTTAGCAAGTGACGAAAAATGGCAGGTATTATCTCAAATTTATCTCACAAATTAAGATAATCCTTTTCTAATTTGGACAAGCTCCAGTCAGACTGAGTAAAGATTTTTGAGTGAGCCAAAATACATTTGGTTCAGTCAAAACAACTTTTAATGATTGTTAAATGAGAATATTAGGCTCAATCGTGTGCTTGCATGATTTTCTTGAACCTAATTAAATCTTATTCAAATCAATTAAACTAGGTTAGTCCAATTGATGATATCTAGGTCCAAATTCTTATTTGTGTAATCTAGTTAGATTCAGTTATTTATAGTAATGGGATACGTCATGATCTCTATCATCGACATCATCAAAATACCTTTCGATGGATCAGAACTTTTCTGATTTAGACAACTAGTATGATCGATCATCCAAATTATTCTAATTGCTCCCAAAATCCATTAGTGACACCTAGTAGTATATGGTGGCAACCCATCAGAACTGAGAACGAACCTCTCGGTGCAATTACCTATGTGATTAAGTTTCTCTATCTTGAGTTCCGATCGGATTAGGATTAAGGTGATCTTGTCAAATCCTAATTTTCATCATATGAATTAATCATTCGATTTAAGTCCGATGTGAAAACTCTAATAGAAACCCTTTCTATCATTTCACTCTTTCATGGCCATGAGCTTATGGACTTGATTCTCATGATCATCATAGGGCTCTCCTCATCTACCGAGGTAGATAGATCCCCTATTGGTGTGTCCAATTCCTATAATGAACATGCTATAGCCAACATACACCTCAGGATTTTGAATGGTTAGGAGATCGAGTTATGATGTAGTCAAACTATAACATCCTCAAGGTGAACTACCGATGCACCTCAGGTCAAAGAACCAGACACACCACTATAGCTTCAAGCCAGTCATCAGCGAGAAGGTAGACTTTCTCATGACTGCTCAAGATGGTCACACTTAGTGCTCTCATTTTCTAATGAGTACCTATACTCTCGCTCTGATGTCTCTACACCATAGACTCAAGACTCATCTATCCTAAAGAAGTGATCGTACACCATCCTTCTAGATGAATCACCTTCTTCATGATGATCCTATGGTCGAAAGTATTTTATGAGTTAATAATGAAAATTCATGTTTTAAATTTTTAACTCTTAAAAATATGAACTATCATTACCATTAACTCAACGAATGTGTTACAGACACTTTTAAAAACATACTGTGATAAAAAATAACTTATTTTATTATTTATAGTTAAAATTATAATTTTATCCTTAGATGTGTATTACAAGTGTTAGCCAATTCTGGCTTCTAGGGCACACATATCTAATAGGGGTCGCTTGGGGAGTGGATGTGTAGGAAGAACTAGATTTTCCACCATAGGATTGATCCGATCTGATCTGATCGATAGCAAAAATTTTAAATTTTTTTATAAATTTTAATCAGATTTGAGAGTTCTCAAATCTAATCCTAATGATCTTATGTTAAAATCTAAAATTAAAATTAAATCAGAAACAACTTTTGTTACCTTTTAAGGGTAAATCGTTATTCTAACGATGATTTGTCGAAGCCTGAGGTCCCAAAGCTAGCCAAGCATGTTCCTAGCCTCTACTAGAGTCCACTCAGGCTGGTTCTAGATGTGTTTTCCTTTTGGATCTGATATCAAAAGATTAGATCAAATCTAAATTTGTGAAGCTTTCAAATGAATCTTCAAAGGCAGCACCTTGTCCCTTAATGTAGAAATCCTGTCTTTGATTTTTGCTTCAGCTTTCCACAACACTTGATCATTGAACCTTCACCCAATCTAGTATGGGCATGGAGAAGAGAGAGAGACAGAAGCAGTAGAGGAGGCATGGAGATGGATTTGGCGGTAGCAATTTGGTGTGGGAGATCAAAGCATGCAAACCCTAGGGCACAGGGTCTTTAAATAGACTCTTGCACCAACTTCAATGTCCCAATGCATCAAGCAACCAGCTTGCTTGATCATTATGGACTCTTGGCCTGATCTCCATGCCTAATACTAGATCTCATCTAGTTTTTGTTGCCCAAAATAACTCCTCAATTGTGCATGAGATAAAGAGAGGGAGAGGGTGGCACACAACAACAAATTTCTAGAGTCTTTGATCTCATCAAGACTCTTTAACCTAGTCAAATCCAATTTGACTGGGTCAACTCCCTAATCCATATAGGGTGCATGCCTAGGGGGACATGCACCCTCCCCTCCCTCATGAAAACTCTTAGGGGCGTGTCCCAAGAAATTCTCTAGGGGGCGCATGCCCCTATCTGTTCTTTCCTGCATCCGGGTCAAAGGTAAAGTTCCAGAAATTAGCAGGTCTAGTCCTATTTTCATTTGATTAATTAGGATAATATTTTTTTAACTTAGACAAGCTCCAGTCAAACTAGAATAGGGTTCTTGGGTGAGCCAAATCTAATTTAACTTAGTCTAGATGAACACAGTGACTACAAAAGGATGTTATGAAGGAAAACCTATTTTCCCAGCATAGGATCATTCAGATCTAATTGGATCTGAAGAAATATTTTAAATTTTTTTCTAAAATACTAATAAGATCTGAGACTTCTTTGATCTAATTATACAGATCTAATATTGAAAGTTAAAAATAAAATTAAATCAGATTTAATTTCAAGTACCTGATTTGGTAATCAAATTATCCTATGATGATCCTATTGATTCCTGAGGTTCTGCAAGGAGCCATGCACGCACTTGACCTCTACCAATATCCACTTAAGTAGGATCTAAATATCTTCTCCTCATGAATCTCTCCTCCAATAATTAGATCTGGATCTAATTTGAAAAGCTTTTAAAATGACTTCTGAGGGTAGCCTATTCGTCTCATGAACACCGTCGCATAGATGCTAAATCTTGTGCCAAAAACCTTGGACCTTCAACTCAAATTTATGCCTAATATTTTAGACATGTAGAAGAGAGGGAGAGACATGTAGAAGAGAGGGAGAGAGAGGATAGAGGTAGTGTGGATATTAGAGGAAAGGCTCCTTTCAGTGTGGAAAAAATAAATTTCATTTAGGCAATTTCATGAGAAGAGTTCTTATACTAGATATAGCATCATAAAGAGTCCCCTTTTGATCAAAAATCTTATTAATTTGACCATTGGGATTCTTGGACCTGATCTCCATGAAAAACCCTAGATCTCATCTAGTTTTGATGCTAAAAATCCATTGGGAAGGTGGCAGCATGAAAGGATAAGGAAGAGTCCATGTGCATCTAGGACTCTTCCCTCAAGAGTTTGATCCAAATCAAACTCTTTCAAAACCAAGTCTAGGCACCTCCAAAAATCATAAACTTTTGCAAACCTAAAGTATAACTCATGTACTATCACATATGCAAAAATTAGAGCAAATTAATTTCTAAAAAAATTTCTAAAATTCTCTAATCATGTGACCCTTAATTCTATCAATTGGGTCAACTATTGACCCTAGTCCAATTGCACTGGGAATGAATTTAATTTTCATAATTAATCTAACCTAAACATATTCCAGTCAGATAAAAATAAACTCAATCAAGATATAGAAATGAGTTAAATCAAATTCAACTCAGTTGTGACAAATCTGAAAGATTACAAAAGGAGAAAGTCAGGATCAATCGTGTGCTAGCACGATTACCTTGAACCTAATTGGATCTAATCCAATTCAATCAAACTAGTTTAGCTCAATTGATGACATCCAAACCCAAACCCTTATTTATGTGATCCAGTTAGGTTCAGTTCTATATGGTAATGAGACATGTCATGATCTCCATCATTGACATTATCGTAACATTTTTTGATGGACCAAAAATTTTCTGATTCATACAATTAGAATAATCGATCATCAAAATCATTCTAATTGCTTTCAAAATCCACCAGTGATACCTAGTAGTATATAGTGGCAATCCATTAGAACCAAAAGTGAATCTCTCAGTGTAGCTACCTGTGTGATTGGGTTCTTCTATCATGAGCTTCGATAGGATTAGGGTTAAGGTGAACTCGTCAAGCCCAATATCCATCATATGAATTAATCATTCGATTTGAGTCCTATGTGAAACCTTTTATAGAAACTCTTTCTATCATCTTCTCTCTGCCATGGCCATGGGCTTATGGAGTTGATTCTCATGATCATCATAGGACTACTCATCATCTACCGAGGTAGATAGATCCCTTATTGGTGCAATCCAATTCCTACAATTAATGTACTATAGCCAACATAAACCTCAGGATTTTGAATGACTAGGAGATCGAGTTATGGTATAGTCAAACTATAACACCCTTAAGGTGAATTGTCGATGCACCTCAGGTCAAAGAACCAGATACACTACTACAACATTGAGCCAGTCATCAACGAGAAGGTTGACTTTCTTATGAATGCTCGAGGTGGTCACGCTCAGTGCCCTCATTCTCTAATGAGTACCTATACTCTCGCTCCGATATCTCCACACCACAGATTCAAGACTCATCTACTTAAAGAAAGCAATCATACACTAACCTTCCAGATCAATCATCATCCTCGTAATGATCCTACGATCGAGAGTAGTTTATGAGTTAATTATGAAAATTCATGTCTTAAATTTTTAACTCTTTGAAAATATGTATTGTCATTACCATTAACACAAAGGATGTATCACATATACTTTAAATACATACTATGATAGAAAATAATTTTTTTATTAATTTATAGTCAAAATTATAAAATTGCTCTTAGAAGTGTATTACAAGTGTTAGCCAATCTAGCTTCTAGGGCACACATCTAACAAACTCCAACTTGACCTAAAGCCAATTGGCTACAAATCTAAGTCCCATCTTCTTAAGGTGGGCTTCGATCTTCTGCTGGCCTAAAGGCTTCGTCAATGGATCTACCGCATTATCCACGGAGTTGACTCTTTTGACCTTGATGTAGCCCTTCTCGACATAATCGTGGATGAGGTGGAATCACCGCTCGATGTGCTTAGATTTTTGGTGAGACCTCGGCTCTTTAGCAAGGGCTATGGCACCATTGTCGCTGCAGTACAGAGGGATGGCATCTGATGGTATCACTCTGAGTACTGTGGTAAACTTCTTGTACTAGAATGCCTGATTTGCAGCTTCTGATATAGTGATGTACTTTGCTTTCATGATGGAATCTATTATCATAATCTGCTTGTAACTCTTTTAGCTGACAGCACTACCATTACACATATATAGACTACTAGATGTCGACTTTTGATCATCTATATCAGACATAAAATCTGAGTCTGTATAACCCTGGACCTGGAGTTCTCCATTACCAAAAACTAAGAATATATCCTTAGTCCTTCTCAAGTACTTAAGGATACATTTCACTGAAGTGCAGTGCTCTTCACCTGGATTCGACTGATATCTACTTGTGACACTCACAACATGGGCGATATCAAGTCGTGTATATAGCATAGCGTACATGAGGCTCCCTATTGCCAAAACATAAGGGATCTTGCTCATGCATTTAATCTCCTCAGGTGTGTTGGGATACATCTTCTTAGAGTGATGAATGCCATGTCTGAAGGGCACCAATCTCCTCTTGGAGTTTTCCATGCTAAACCTCTTTAGTACCTCCTCTATGTACATCTTCTGTGGAGACCCAGCATCCTATTCAGTCTATCCCTATAGACCTTAATTCCTAGAATAAATGATGCTTCTCGTAGGTCTTTCATAGAGAACTCTTTTGATAACTACATTTTAGCTATGGTCAATATGGAAATATCATTTTCAATAAGGAGGATGTCATCCACGTATAGTACGAAGAAGACAACAGCGCTCCCGCTGACCTTTTTGAATACACACGATTCCTCCTCATTCTAGATGAATCCAAATGATTTGATCATATCATTGAAATGAGCAATCCAGCTCTGAGATGCTTGCTTAAGTCTATAGATGGATCTTTGCAACTTGTAGACCTTGTGATCAGCATCACTGCATGTAAAATCTAGCGGCTATTCCATATAGATATTTTTCTCAAGATATCCATTTAAGAAGGTCAATTTTACATCCATCTATCATATTTCATAATCAAAATAGGATGCAACAATAAGCAATGTGTGGATGGATTTTAGTATGGCTACTGATGAGAAGGTATCCTAATAGTCAATGCCTTCGTGCTGACTATACCCTTTCACCACTAAACTAGTCTTGAGTGTCTCCACATTCCCATCTGCACCTATCTTTCTCTTGTAGATCCATTTACACCCATTAGGTACTATACCTTTAGGTTGATATACCAAGGTCTAGACTTGGTTCGAGCGCATTGAGTCAATCTCTGACTTCATTGCCTCTAACCATTTCTTGGAGTCGATATCTAATATCACCTCATTATAGGTTTTGGGATCATCACCATGAACCCCATTTCTCGTGAGGAACATTTTCTCTACGTCCTTTGAAATAGTACCAAAGTACCTTTTAGGAGGATGAAAAATTCTTTCTAATCTACGAGGTGGTGGAGGTAGTGATTGGACTGGCTCAATCTGATTGGGTTTCATAGGGTCCTTAGCTCATTGCTCTTGGAAGATTTTTTCCTCGAGCCTAATCTGCCTTCCGATGCCATCATATTGAATAAACTATTTTTTAAGAAAGATGGCATGTCGACTCACAATCACATTATGGTCTTCCAGAATGTAGAAATAATATCCTAATGACTCTTTAGGATGTCCTATGAATCGAGCTCTAAAGGACCTATACTCTAACTTGCCCGCTTGTTGTCTCTTGACATGAGTCGGACAATCCCAAATTTTGAGATGACTCAGACTTGGTTTCTTATCATCCCATATCTCATATGGTATGGTAGGAACAATTTTAGAGGAAACCCTATACAGTAAATATATAGCGATTATTAGACTATGTCCCCAAAGAAACTTAGGGAGGTCTGTGAAGCTCATCATAGATCGGACCATATCTAATAAGGTCTGATTTCTCCAATCTGAAATTTTGTTGAGTTAAGGTGTTCCAGGTGGAGTCCATTGAGAGACTATGCCATCTTGCTTAAGATAGTTTAAGAATTTTCGACTAAGGTATTCATCTCCTCGATCTGATCGAAGAATCTTAATTAGTTTTTTGGTTTATTTTTCTACTTCATGTCTGAATTTTTTGAACTTTTCAAAAGCTTCAGATTTATGTCACATCAAATACACATATCCGTACCGAGATAAATCATCGATAAAGATGATGAAATAGACATAGTTGCCTCTAGCCGACACATCAAATGGGCCACACACATCAGTATGCACTAGGGCAAGTAGTTATGTGGCCCTTTCCCCATGTCTTACAAAAGAGAGCTTGGTCATTTTGCCATTAAAGCATGATTCATAAATCGGATATGACTCGGAAGTCAACGGACTCAATAACTTGGATTTCTCTAATTTATTAATCCTATCTTCCACTATATAACCTAGCCTAAGGTGCCACAGATACCTATCATTTAGACTATCCATAAGCCATTTTGATCCTATGGCATTTATGTTTTGCTCGATATTGAAAATAGAAACATCAATATATAACTGATAGAGACCATTTATAAGAAAATCATTAGCAATTTTATTTCTTTCATAAATAATATTATAATGATCCTTAAGAAAACTAATTGCATAGCCTTCCTATGGTAAACATAAAATAGAAATCAAATTCCTGCTTGCTGCAGGCACATAAAAATAATCTTTAGGAACTAAATCTAATCCTAATGGTAATCATAGAGGATGGGTTTCCATGGCCACTATAGCAATTCTTGCTCCATTCTCGATGCGTAGGATCATCTCACTATCCCTCAGCCTTCTGCTATTCTCAAGACCCAGCATAGAAGTGCGAAAGTGAGCATTAGAACCAAAGTCAAGCATCCAACTAGATGCAAAAGAAACCATAAGGTTAGATTCTATAATGAGCATACCTCTAGAAGGATCTGCCTCCTTCTTATTCTTCAGGCTGGCAAGGTACATGGGATAGTTTCATTTTTAATGATCGTTTATGTTGCAATGAAAATATTATTCTTTGTCAGCGGCCTTCTTCTTCGACTTTGCCCGCTTCTTCTTCCCACCATCCACCTTCTGCTTCTTTACGAACTTCTTCTTCTTTCTAAAAGACTTTCTCTTGGAAGAAGTTTGCTCCACAGTAAGTACCGAGCCTTTAGAATCTTTTATAGAAAGCTCATCAGTAACCAGCATATTCATAAGTTCTGTTAGAGTATTCTATAGTTTATGCATATGATAGTTTATGATGAACTGCCCATATGCATCAGTCAAGGACTGTAGAATTATATTAATGTACAAATCCTTATCCAACTTGACATCGAGCTTCTCAAACTTTTCTAAGTCTTTAATCATCATCAGATAATGATCTTGGACCGACTGTCCATCATGCATTTGAGCCTTAAAAAGTTTTTTAGTGATTTGATATTTGGCTGTACGACTTTGTTCACCAAACAACTCTTACAAGTGAACCAACATTTGGTGGCTAGTCTTAATGTCTTCATGTTGGCGCTGGAGCTCATCAAACATCGAGCCCAATATGTAATACCTGGCTTTATTATCATCATCCATCCACTTCTCTAGAGATGCTCTCTAATCAGTGGATGGATGGGCTGATAAAGTGGGAGGGTCCTGTTCGAACACATGAGTCAACTTCTCAGAACCCAAAATAATTTTAAAGTTTCAAAGCCAATCCTTGAAGTTAGGTCCGATCAGTCTATGGGTGTCCAGGATATGGGCTAGTGGATTGGATGCAGACATTTTTTTATAGAGAGTCAAAGTTTTTAGTTAGATTTTGTAATTAGACTTAATTAATTTATTTAAAAATTTTATTTTTTAAATAAATTAGGCTTCCACTATTTTCTCAAATTCCTGTACTCTCTGGATAGAGATGCAAAAATCTTTACGATCAATTGATTTCTAGTAGATGATGTGGTCCCACCGATTGGCTCACCATCTCACCTAACAATTATTGATGATTGATCAATCGATGAGTGGACAACTCTTATCCAATGATTTTCTAATTATGGTGCACCTAATCCTAATTTCTAATTCATGAATCTTACCGTATTCGAAATATTGATCCAATTCTTAGTTAAATCAGACCCACTATTTGCATGAATTAGATTCTTGATTGGGTTCCTCACCATATCCAAAATATTGAGCCCAATCCATCCTCCAACCCATAGCATCTAATATCTCATAGACATGGTTACATCTTTTCGGTGCAACTGAACTACTATAACCAGCCGAGAATAATCAACCCCGAAAAGGGCCCGCACATCTACAACGGTGGAAGACTAATTGACTTAATCTTTTCTTAGGAAGATTCAATTTAGGTCTCTTAGACTTGACTCAGTCATAATAGTTATGACAAGGCTAGTGGCATGGGTTAGCACAACAAGAATGCATTCAGATCAAGTAGCTCATAATTAAAAGTTAATCGATCATATCTGCCAAACTTACCTTAGACACCAAATTATCAAACTAGAACTAATCGGATTAGCCTACAATCTAGGCTCGAACCATGGAGCCAAATTAGATCTTAATTGGATTGATCACATGTGGCTGTGAGTCGACCTTGACCCAGACTTACAACTATTAGGCTGGTCAATTCTAAGCACTCTTGATCCCACCTAACCAACTCTTGAATCGGTTTGATTAACTGCTAGACCTAATTGAGCTATCCAAGCTCGAACCTAATTTTATGAAAATATCTTAGATCTAAAAATTCTGAATTTTAGATCTACTTAGTTTCATAATCTTAATTCTTAATTAAGGTTGGGTTCATAAACAAAAAATATGTATCAAAATCCTAGGATTTTAGGATTTAGGATTTTGCAGAAAATAAGTTCTAATTTCTAATTAAGGACGAACGTGCAGCACCCCTACATGCCATTAAAACACCTCATCGAATGGAAGGAGAGGGCCTTTAAATCTTACTTTGTTCTTATGATCAGACGGCCAAGAGAACACCTTAATCAGAAATATAATTAAAACTATAAAACTAGTTAGATCTAGATCATATATCACATATATAATTAATGATCTAACTAATACATGCTTTGCATACATCCTCATGTATTATTACTAAATTAAACATGCATATTTTTCATATCTAAAATATCATATAATATTTAAAAAATAGATTCAAATTTGATCATATCAAAATAAAACTATTCTAGATAATTTATAGAACTATTCTACAACTAGTCTAAACATGCATCTTTTCATATCACATATGAATAAATTAAAAATTAAAAATTTTATTTTCTATTTCTTAGATCTGATTACAATAACTATAATATCAAAAAAATAAAATTAAATAGATCTAAAATTATATTTAATCAAATTAACAACATGATTATACTAGACTACACATAGAACTATTCTATTTCCAATCTAGTCATACACCTCATACATATTAGATCTAAATGATTTAATTTTTATTTTTTAACTTTAGATCTAATCACATCTAATTTTAAATCTAAAAATTTATAATATTAAATAAAAAATAAAAATAAAATAGATCTAAAATAGATCTAAAGAACTGCAACGGTAGCTCTAATACTAGTTGAAGAAAAAATCTATTTTTCCGACACAGGATCATTCAGATCTAATTGGATCTGAAGTAATATTTTAAATTTTTTTTTCTAAAATACTAATCAAATCTAAGACTTCTCAAATTTGATCATAATGATCTAATATTAAAAGTAAAAAAAAAATTAAGTTAAATTTAATTTTAAGTACCTGATTTGGTAATCTAATTATCCTGTAATGATCCTATTGATTTTTGAGGTTTTGGAAGGAGCCATGCATGCACCTAGCCTCTACTAGTATTAACTTGGATAGGATCTGAAAGTATTCTCTTCATGAATCTTTCCTCCAAAAATTAGATCTGGATCTGATTTGTAAAACCTTCAAAATGACTTCTGACGGCAGCCTATTCGTCTCACGAATACCGTCGCATAGATGCTGAATCCTATGCCAAAAACCTTGGACCTTCAACTCAGATTTATGTCTAACTTTTTAGGAATGTAGAAGAGATGAAGAGAGAGGATAGAGGGGGTGTAGATATCAAAGCAAAGGCTCCTTTAGGTGTGGAAAAAATAAATTTCATTTAGGCAATTTCATGAGAAGAGTTCTTATACTAGACATAGCACCATAAAGAGTCTCTTTTTGATCAAAAACCTTATTGATTGGAC
>QRFJ01002942.1:44989-82771 GCA_006176705.1 Cocos nucifera | reverse complement strand
ATGGGCAATTGAGTCGTTGACTTCGGGCATATCCCAAACTGTGAATCTTGTCTTCAAGGCAAAATGACTAAACTCCCTTTTGTTGGACATGGGGAGAGGGTCACAGATCTCCTTGCCCTAGTACATACTGATGTATGCGGTCCATTTGATATGCCGGTTAGAGGCAATTTTGGCTACTTCATTACCTTTACCAATGATCTGTTTAGGTATGGGTATGTGTATCTTATGAGACACAAGTCTGAAGCTTTTGAAAAGTTCAAAAAATTCAGACATGAAGTAGAAAAACAAACGAAAAACTATTAAGGTTCTTCGATCAGATCGAGGAGGTGATACGTAGTCAAGTTCGAGACTATCTAAAGAAAAATGGCATAGTCTCTCAATGGACTCCACCAGGACTACCTCAACTCAACGGGGTTTCAGAACGAAGAAATCAGACTCTATTGAATATGGTTCGATCCATGATGTGCTTCACAGACCTCCCTGATTATTTTTGGGGACACTCATGTTAACTTCAATCTTTATCTACTGAATAGGGTTTCCCTCTAAAACTGTTTCCTACCACAACCATATGAGATATGTGGCACGATAAAAACCAAGTCTGAGTCATCTCAGAAATTTGGGGTTGTCCGACTCACGTCAAAGACAACAAGCGGACAAGTTAGAGTTTAGGTCTTTAGAGCTTGATTCATAGGATATCCTAAAGAGTCATTAGGATATTATTTCTATATTCCAGAGCACAATATGATCTGTGAGTCGACATGCCATCTTTCTAAAAATAGTTTATTCAAGATAGCAGCATTGGAAACAGATTAAGTTTGATGAGAAAGTCATTAAGTACAATGAGCTAAGGACCAATTGGAACCAAATCAGTTGAGCCAATAAGAACACTATCTCCTCCCACCTCGTAGATCGAAAAGAGTTTTCCATCCCCTGAAAGATACTTTGGTATTATTTCAGGGAAGTAGAGAAAATGTTCCTCATAGGAATGGTGCTCATGGTGATGATCCCAAACCTACATGACGACGATATTAGATATCGACTCCGAGAAATGGTAGAGGCAATGCAGTTAGAAAAATTGACTCAATGCACTCAACCAAGTCTGGACCTGGTAGAATCCACTAAGAAGGTATAATACCTATTAGGTGTAAATGGATCTTCAAGAGAAAGATTGGTGCAGATGAAAATGTGGAGACATTCAGGCGTAGGATTTTTTTTTTCAATTTGTTGATCCTATCTTCTGCTATATGACCTAATCTCAAGTGCCATAGATATCTGTCGTTTGGACTATCCCTAGGTCATTTCGCATTCACATTTTGCTCGATAGTTAGAATAGGTACATCAATATGTAGCTGATAAAGATCATTAATAAGGAAATCATTTGCAATTTTATTTCTTTCATAAAGAATGTTACAATGGTCCTTAAAAAAGGTGATCACATAACCTTCTTATGCTAAGCATGAAACAGAAATCAAATTCCTGCTAGCTGCAGGCACAAAATAACAGTCTTTCAAAACTAAGTCTAAACCAGATGGTAATCGAAGAGGGTATGTTCCCACGGCTACTACAGCAACTCTTGCTCCATTACCAATGCGTAGGATCATGTCTCCATCCCTCAGCCTCCTACTATCCTCAAGACCCTGCATGGAAGTGCACAGATGAGCACTAGAACCAGAGTCAAGAACCCAACTGGATGCAAAAGAAACCATAAGGTTAGACTCAATAACGAGCATACCTCCAGAAGGACCTTCCTTCTTGTTCTTCAGGGTGGCCAGGTAAGTAGGGCAGTTTCGCTTCCAATGGCCGTCGCTGTTGCAATGGAAACACTTTCCTTTGACATCGATCTTTTCTTTGGTTCTGCCTTCTTCTTCTTTGCTCCTTCCATCTTTTGCTTTTTCGTAGACTTCTTTTTCTTTTCATAAGACTTTCTTTTGAAAGAAGTCCGTTCTATAGCAAGAACTGAGCCTTTAGAATCTTTCATAGAAAGCTCAGCGATAACCAGCATATTCATTAATTCGGCCAAGAAATTTTGAAGTTTATGCATGTGGTAATTCATGATGAATTGCCCATATGCATCAGTCAAGGATTGCAGAATAATATCGTTCTGCAGGTCCAAGTCTAACTTCACACCGAGCTTCTCAAGCTCTTCCATGTCCTTGATCATTGTCAGACAGTGATCTTGGACTGACTGCCCATCATGCATCTTAGCCTTAAAAAGTCGTTTCGTGACTTGATACTTGGCTGCGCGACTCTGTTCACCAAACATCTCCTGCAGGTGAGCCAACATTTGGTGAGCAGTCCCGATATCTTCATGTTGGCACTGGAGCTCATCAAACATCGAGCCCAACATATAATATCTGGCCTTATTATCTTCGTCTATCCATTTCTCCAAAGACGCTCTCTGTTCAATGGATGGATGGACTGGTAAGGTGGGAGGATCCTGGTCCAGTACATGGGTTAACCTCTTGGAACCCAAAACTATTTTGTAGTTCCTGAGCCAATCTTTATAATTGGGTTCGGTCAGTCTATGTGTGTCCAGGATACGTGCCAATGGGTTGGATGCAGACATTTTTCTGTAGAGAGTCAAAGATTCTAGTTAGATTTTGTAATTATGACTTGACCAATTTGTTTAGGAATTTTATTTTTAAACAAATTAGCTCCCACTATTTTCTTGGATCCCTACACTCCCTCTGTAAAGATGCGAAAATCTCCACGATTAATGATTTCTATTGGGTGGTGCGGTCTCACCAACTGACTCATTACCTCACCTAATAGTTATTGGTGATGGGTTAGCCAATGAGTGAACAACTCTTGTTCAATGATTCTCTAATCATGGTGCACCCAAACTTGGTCTCTAATTCATGAATCTCACCGTATCCAAAATATTGATCCACTCCTTAGTTAAGTCAGACCCACCATTTGCATAGACTGGGTTTCTAATTGAGTCTCTCACCGTATCCAGAATATTGAGCCCAACTCATCCTCCAGCCCATAGCATCCAATGCCTAATAGACATGGTTGCATCTTTCCGGTGCAACTGAGCCACTGTATCCAATCGAGAATAATCAACCTCGGGAAGGGCCCGCACATCTACAATGGTGGAAGACCTCAGACTTAATCTTTTCTTAGGGAGAATTGATTCAGGTCTCATTAAACTAGACTTATCATAGTCATAACAATTATGACTAACCTAGTGGCATGGGTTAGCTCGGATTATTGACCACCTCAGATTAGAACTATGTCAACAGATATGGCCAGGTAATTGAGACCGGTGGAAGGAATATGCCATTAACTCATACAAGAACGCATTCAGGTCGAGTAGCTTTCAATTAAAAATCAATCGATCGTATGTGCCAAACTTACCTTAGACACTGAATTATTGAGCCAAAACTAATTGGGTTAGCCTACAATCCAGACTCTAACCTCTGAGCCTAATTAGGTCTTGCTTGATCGTGACTCGATCTTGACCCAGACTTAATCCTATTAGGCTGGTCAATTTAAGCATTGTTGATCCCATCTAACCAACTCTTGATTCGGTTTGATCAACCGCTTAGACCTAATTGAGCTACCCAAGCCCGAACCCAGTATTATGAATATGTCTTAGATCTAAAATTCTCAATTTTAGACCTAATTGATTTTCCATAATCTTAATTTTTAATTAAGTAGGGTTCATAAACAAAATATGCACAATAAATCCTAGGGTTTCAGGATCTAGGGTTTTTGCAGAACGTAAGTTTTGGGTTTCTGATTAAGGACGAACGCGCAGCACCCCTACACATCATAAGAACACCCCATCGAATGGAAAGAGAGGGCCTTTAAACCCTTCTTCATTCTTATGACCAGACGGCCAAGAGGAACGCCTTAATCAGGAACATGCAATACTACAAAACAGTTTTAGGTCTATATCATATATCTCATATATAAATCAGATCTAATCATGGCATATTTTGCATACATCTCATGTATCAAATCATGCATGTTTTCAGATCTAAATTATCTCATAATAATATGAAAAATTAGATTTAAATTTGATCTAATCAAAATAAATTCAAATCTAGACAATTATGTAGAACTATTCTACAACTAGTCTAGACATGCATCTATCATATCTCATATGATATTTAAAATTAAATAATTTTTATTGGCTGTTTTTTAGATGTTATAATAACCATTATAATATCAAAAAATAGTAAATAAATAGATCTAAAATATGATTTAATTAGATTAAATCAAAAACATGCAAGACTATTCTATAGAACTATTCTATTTTAGAACTAGTCATGGATATTTCCTAATCTTAGATCCAAATCATTTAATTTTAATTTTTATGATTTTAGATCTGATCACATCTCATGTGACATTTGAAATTATTTATTTTCCAATTAAAATAAATTTAAAATCAGATCTAAACACTTTTAGAACCTTGGCTCTGATACCAATTGAAGGGAAATCCTGATTTCTCGATCCAGGTTCGTTCAGATCTCATCAGATCAAGAGATATATTTCAAAAATTTTTTTCTTTGATCTATATCAGATCTAGATTATTTCAAATCTAATTTTTATTATTTTAATAAATAAAATAAAATAAAGATAAATTAAATCAAATTTAATTTACCTGATTTGGGTAATCCAATTACCCGTTGATGATCATGTATGCAGTGGAAGGTTCTGGATCTAGCCACGCAAGCGCTTGGCCTCTACCGATATCCACTTAGGCTGGATCTAGAGATCCTCTTCTTCTCTATAACGTCTCCAAAAATTAGATCTAGATCTGATCTGGAGGTTCTTCAAAACTCCTTTTGAAGATCAGCAGTCGTCCTTTGCAGCAGCGCAGCCTTCTAGCTTTCAGTCGCCTTTCTTTGATCTGGATTGCACCAACCAAAAATCCAAAACTCCTTTTGGACGTGGAGAGGAAGGGGAGAAGGTGGTTTGGCATGGAGGAAGATGGGAGAGGCAGCCTTGGGGCATGGAGAATTGTGATTCAATCATCATAATCTGAGTAGGGCATAGGGTCTTATTTATAGACTGACTGTGATCCAACTTCTCTTCTTCCCATCCAATCACAACTCTTTGTAAAATCAGATCTAAATCTGATTGGTTGGAATAGAGTCCCTTAGATTCCTTCTTAGAGGGTGCCTAAGACCAGTCAAAGTTGGTTCTTAGGAGAACTCTAATTGGAATCCAAAAAGGAGATGGAGTCCTTGTCCAACAAGGACTCCTAGGCGCCTCCAAATTGGGCACACGCCAAGGGTGGCGTGCGCCCTCTTCCTTGCCAGGTTCTAGTAGGGGGACAGGCCCCCACCAGCTCTCCAATAGGTGCATGACATATGGTCAAAAGTCAAAGTATCAATGGTCAACGTTTGACCAGTCAAAGGTAGACTTTTGACCAAAGTCAAAGAACAAGAAATGGCAGGTGACCAAAAATGGCAGGTAATGTCTTACAAAATAAGACAACCTTTTCTAACTTAGACAACCTCCAGTCAGACCATATGAAGGCCTCTGATTGAGCACAAACTCCTTTGGCTCAGACAGGACAACTTATTTATGATAGCAAAAGAAGAACGTTAGGTTCAATCGAGTGCTAGCACGATTTCCTTGAACCTAATTGAATCTCATTCAGATCAATTTGAACTAGACCAATTCAATTGATGATCACCAGATTCAAATCCTTGTTTGTGTGACCCAGTTAGGTTTAGTTCTGTATGGTAATGAGATATGTCATGATCTCTATCATCGACATCATCGAAACTCCTTTCGATGGATCAGAACTCTTCTGATTCAAATAGCTAGAATGATCGATCATCTAAATCATTCTAATTGCTCCCAAAATCTACTAGTGACAGCTAGTAGTATATGGTGGCAACCCATCAGAGCTGAATGCAAACCTCTTGGTGCAGTTACTTGTGTGATTAAGTTCTTTTATCTTGAGCCTCGATCAGATTAGGGTTAAGGTAAACTCGTCAAACCCTGGTTTCTGTCATATGATGTAATCATTCGATTCGAGTTCGATGTGAAAATCTAAATAGAAACTCTTTCTATTATTTCACTCTACCATGGCCATGGACTTTTGAACTTGATTCTCATGATTATCATAGGGCTGCTCCTCTACCACCAAGGTAGATAGATTCCATCTTGATGCCATCCAGTTCCTACAATGAACATGCTATAGCCAACATACACCTCAGGGTTCCATATGGCTAGGAGACTAAGTAATGGTGTAGTCAAACTATAACACCCTCATGGTGAATTATTGATGCACCTCAGGTCAAAAAATCAAACACACTACTGCAGCATCGAGTCAGTCATTGACGAGAAGGTAGACTCCCTAATGACTACTCGAGGTGGTTACGCTCAGTGCCCTTGTTCTCTAACGAGTATCTGTACTCTTGCTCTGATATCTCGACACCGTAGACTCAAGACTCATCTACTAAAGAGAAGTGATTGTACACCAACCTTCTGGATCAATCACCATCCTTGTGATGATCCTATGGTTGGGAGCATTTTATGAGTTAATAATGATTATTCATGTCTTAAATATTCAACTCTTGAAAATATGAATTATCATTACCATTAACTCAAAGGATGTATCACAGACACTAAATACACATATGTGATAGAAAATAACCCATTTTATTTATTATAGTCAAAATTACAATTTTGCCCCTGGAAGTATATTACAAGCGTCGGCCAATTTTTGATTCATATAATTAGAATGATCGATCATCAAAATTATTCTAATTGCTCCCAAAATCTACTAGTGACACCTAGCAGTATATGATGGCAACCCAATAGAATTGAAAGTGAACCTCTTAATGCAGCTACCTGTGTGATTGGGTTCTTCTATTTTGAGCTCTGATAGGATTTGGGTTAAGGTGAACTCGTCAAACCCAATATTCATCATATGAATTAATCATTCGATTCGAATCCTATGTGAAATTCTTTCTATCATCTTCACTCTATAATGGCCATGAGCTTATGGACTCAATTCTCATGATCATCATAGGGCTACTCCTCATCTACCAAGGCAGATGAATCCCTTATTGGTGCAATCCAATTCCTACAATGAACGTATTACAGCCAACATATATCTCAAGGTTTCGAATGGCTAGGAGATCGAGTTATAGTGTAATCAAACTACAACACCCTTAAGGTGAATTGCCAATGCACCTCAGGTCAAAGAACTAGATACACTTCTACAACATCGAGCCAGTCATTGACGAGAAGGTAGACTTCCTTATGAATGCTTGAGGTGGTCACGCTCAGTGCCCTTATTCTCTACTGAGTACCTATACTCTTACTTCGGTATCTTCACGCCATAGACTCAAGACTCATCTACTCAAAGGAAGCGATCGTACACCAATCTTTTGGATCAATCACCATCCTCATGATGATCCTACGGTCGAGAGCAGTTTATGAATTAATTATAAAAATTCATGTCTTAAATTTTCAACTCTTTGAAAATATAAATTATCATTACCATTAACTCAAAGGATATGTTATATATACTTTAAATGCATACTATGATAGAAAATAATCTTTTTATTAATTTATAGTCAAAATTATAAAATTATTCTTATAAGTGTATTATAAGTGTTAGCTAATCTAACTTCTAGGGCACACATCTGATATGTTAGGCTCAATCATGTGCTAGCATGATTTTTCTAAATCTAATTTGATCTAATCTAAATCAATCAAACCGAGTTGGTCTAATTGATCACATACAGACCCAAATACTTATTTATGTGATTTAATTTAGTTCAGTTCCACATGATAATGAGATATGTCTCGATCTCTATCATCAACATCATCAAAATATCTTTCAATGGACCAAAACTCTTTTGGTTCATCCAATTAGAATGATCAATCATCAAGATTATTCTAATTGCTTCCAAAATCTACTAGTGACACCTAGCAGTATATGGTGGCAATCCATTAGAATCGAATATGACCCTTTCGATGTAGCTTCCTGTGTGATTGTGTTTTTCTATCATGTGCCCCATAGGATTAGGGTTAAGGTGAACTCATCAAACCTAACATCCCATTATTTAATTGAATCATTCGATTTGAGTCGGATGTGAAATCCTAATCGAAAACTTTTTTCTATTATACCACACTTCCATGGCCATGTGTTTAAGGACTCGATCTCAAGATCATCATAGGACTACTCCTCTACTGAGGTTGATAGATCTCATCTTGGTGTGATCTAGTTTCTATAATAAATATGCTATAGGTAACATACACCTCAAGATTTTGAATGGCTAGGAGACCAAGTTATGGTGTTGTAAAACTATAACACACTCAAGGTGACTACATATGCACCTCATGTCTAAGAACCAGACATACAACTCCAGCATCGAGCTAAGTCATCGACGAGAAGGTAGACTCCCTTATGACTGCTCGAGATGGTCATGCTCAGTGCCCTCATTCTCAATAAGTATCTATACTCTCATTCTGGTGACTCCATACCATAGACTCAAGACTTATCTATCCTAAGAAAATGATCATACACCAATTTTTTAGATCGATTATCATCCTTGTAATGATCCTACGATCTAAAGCAGTTTATGAGTTAATTATGAAAATAAATATCTTAAATTTTTAATTCTTAAAAATATGTATTATTATTCTCATTAACTCAAAGGATGTATTACAGATACTTTACACACAATATATAAAAAAAATAATCCTTTATTAATTTAAAGTTAAAATTATAAAAATGCTCCTAAAAAGTGCGTTACAAGTGCCTGCTAATCTGACTTTTAAGGCACACATCTTATAAACTTCCGCTTGACCTAAAGCTAATTGGTTGCAAATCTAAGTTCTATCTTCTCAAGATGGGCTTTGATCTTCTACTGGCTCAATGGTTTTGTCAGTAGATCAACTGCGTTGTCTGTGGTGTCAACTTTCTTAACCTCGACATATTCCTTCTCAAGATAATCATGGATGAGATGATACCACCGCTCGATATGCTTGGACTTCTAGTGAGACCTCAACTTATTAGCTAGGGCTATGGCATCACTCTGAGCTCTGTGATGAATTTTTTGAACCAGAATTCCTCCTTCATAGCTTTTGATGCAGTGATATATTCTACTTCCATGGTGAAGTCTACTATCACAGTCTGCTTGAAATTTTTCAAGCTTACTATACCACTATTACACATAAATAGAGTACCAGATGTAGACTTTTGATCATTTATATCTGATATAAAGTTTAAGTCTGTATACCCCTGGACCTGGAGTTCTCCATTCCCAAAGATCAAAAATATATCCTTAGTCCTTCTCAAGTACTTAAGGATACACTCCATAGAAGTCTAGTGCTCTTCGTCTGGATTCGACTGATATCTATTCGTGACACTCATAGCATGCGCGATATCAGATCGTGTACACAACATGGCATACATGAGACTCCCTATTATCGAAGCATAAGGGATCTTGCTCATGCATTCAATCTCCTCAGGTGTGTTGGGACACATCTTCTTAGAGAGATGAATGCCATATCTGAAGGGCACTAATCCCCTCTTAGAGTTTTTCATGCTAAACCTCTTCAGTACCTCCTCTATGTGCATCTTCTGTGATAGACCTAGCATCCTATTCAATCTATCTTTATAGATCTTAATTTTCAATATAAAGGATGCCTCTCCTAGGTCTTTCATAGAAAACTCTTTTGACAATCATATTTTAACCATGGTCAATATGGGAATATCATTCCCAATCAAGAGGATGTCATCCACGTACAATACGAGAAAGACAACAGCGCTCCCACTAACCTTTCTAAAAATACAAGACTCCTTATTTTTGATGAAACCAAATGATTTGGTCACATCATTAAAACAAGCATTCTAGCTTCGAGATGCTTGCTTAAGTCCATATATAGATCTTTACAGCTTGCGGACCTTGTAATCACTATCATTGAATGTAAAACCAAGCGGTTGTTCCATATAGATATCTTTTTCAAGATATTCATTTAAGAATGCTATTTTTATGTCCATCTGCCATATTTTCATAATCAAAATATGCTATGATTGTAAGCAATATGCGGATTGATTTAAGTATAGCTACTAGCGAAAAGATATCTTGATAGTCAATACCTTCATGCTGACTATATTCTTTTGCTACTAGCCTAGCCTTGAATGTCTTTACATTTCCATCAATACCTATCTTTCTCTTGAAGATCCATTTACACCTAATATGTACAATATCTTCAGGTGGATCTATCAAGTTCTAGACTTGGTTCGAGCGCATTGAGTCAATCTCTGACTTTATTATCTCTAACCATTTCTCAGAGTCGATATCAGATATCACCTCATCATAGGTTTTGGGATTATCACCATGAATCTCATTTTCTATGAGAAATATTTTCTCTACATCCTCTGAAATGACACTAAAGTACCTCTAAGGAGGATAAAAAATTCTACGTGATCTACAAGGTGGTGGAGATAGTATTTGGATTTGCTCTAACTGTCTGGGTTCCATAGGTTTCTTAGCTCATTACTGTTCGAAGACTTTTCTTTTGAGCCTAATCTATCTCCCGATGCGACCTTCTTAAATAAACTACTTTTCAAGAAAAATGGCATATCGACTCATAATTATATTATGATCTTCCAAAAGATAGAAATAATATCCTAACGACTCTTTAGGATATCCAACAAATTGAGCTCTGAAAGACCTAGATTTTAATTTATCCACCTACTATCTCTTGACATGGGCTGGACAATCCTAAATTCTGAGGTGACTCAGACTTGGCTTCTTACTAAGCTATATCTCATACGGTGTGGTAGAAATAGTTTTAGAGGAAATCCTATTCAGTAAGTAGATAGCGGTCATTAGACTATGTCTTCAAAAAAATATAGGAAGGTCCATGAAGCTCATCATGGATCAAACCATATCTAATAGGATCTAGTTTCCCTATTCTGAAATTTTGTTGAGTTGAAGCATTCTAGGTCGAGTTCATTATAAGACTATGCCATTTTTCTTAAGATAGTCTAGAAATTTTTGACTAAAAATTCACCTCCTCGATCTGATCGAAGAAACTTAATGGACTTTTCGATTTGCTTTTCTACTTCGTGTCTGAATTTCTTGAACTTTTCAAAGACTTCAGACTTATGTCGCATCAAGTATACATACCATACTAGGACATATCATCGATAAACATAATGAAGTAGAAATAATTACCTCTAGCTAGTACATTAAATGGGCCGCACACATCTGTATGTACCAAGGTAAGTAGGTCCATGGTCTTTTTCCCATGTCCTACAAAAGGGAGCTTGGTTATTTTGCCTTAAAGGTATGATTCATAAATTGGATATGACTCAAAAGTCAATAGATCTATTAGTCTAGATTTCTTCAATTTGTTAATCCTGTCTTCCACTATATGACCTAGCTTAAGGTGCCATAAATACCTTTCATTTAGACTGTCCCTAGATCATTTAGATCCTTTGGTTTTCATATTTTGCTCGATACTAAAAATAAAAAATATCAATATATAATTGGTAGAGACCATTAATTAAGAAACTACTTGCAATTTTATTTCTTTCAAAAAGAATAGTACAGTGGTCCTTAAGAAAGCTAATTACACAACCTTCTTATACTAAACAAGAAATAGAAATCAAATTCCTACTTTATGCAGGTACATAATAACAGTCCCTAAGCGCTAAAACTAAACCAGATGGTAGTCGAAGAGGCTAGGTTCTCATAGCGACAGTAGTAACTCTTGCTTCATTTTCGTTGTGCAGGATCATCTCACCATTCCTCAGCCTCCTTCTCCTTAAGATCTTGCATGGAAGTGCACAAGTGAGTACTAAAACCAGACTCAAGGACTCAATTGGATGCAGAAGAAATCATAAGGTTAGATTCAATTACGAGCATACCTCCAGAAGGACCTGCCTCCTTATTTTTTAGGCTGGCCAAGTATAAAAGGTAGTTCTACTTTCAGTGGCCATCAGTGTTGCAATGAAAATATTTTTTTTTATCACCAGCCTTCTTCTTTGGTTCTCCCTTCTTCTTCTTCCCACCTTCTATCTTCTGCTTCTTTGCAGACTTCTTCTTCTTCCCAAAAGATATTTTTTTGAAGGAACTCCACTCCACAGTAAGAACTAAGCCCTTTGAACCTTTCATAGAAAGCTCAGCAGTAACCAACATGTTGATAAGTTTAGCCAATGTATATTATAGTTTAGGCATTTGAAAATTCATGATGAACTATCCATACGCATCAGCCAAGGACTGCAGGATCACATCAATCTGTAGATCCTTGTCTAACACAACACTGAGCTTTTCATGCTCCTCTAGATCTTTGATCATTATCAAATAATGATCTTGGACTGACTGTCCATCATGCATCAAAGCCTTAAAAAGTCTCCAAGAGACTTGATACCGAACTATGGGATTTTGCTCACCAAACAACTCTTACAGGTGTGCCAATATTTGGTGAGCAGTCTTGATGTCTTCATGTTGTTACTGTAATTCATCTGATATTGAGCCCAACATATAGTATCTAGCTTTCTTATCATCGTCCATCTAGTTCTCTAGAGACACTCTATGTTCAGCGGTTCGACGTGTTGGTAAGGTGGGGATCCTAGTCCAATACATAGGTTAGCTTTTTAGAATCCAAAATAATTTTAAAGTTTCTAAGCCAATCCTTGTAGTTGGATCTGGTCAATCTGTGGGTGTCTAAGATTCGGACTTGTAGGTTTGATACAGATATTTTTCTATAGATAGTCAAATCTTCTAGTTAGACTTTGTACTTAGACTTAATCAATTTATTTAGAGATTATATTTTTAAATAAATTAGACTCCCACTATTTTCTTAGATCCTATACTTTCTTGGTAGACATACGAAAATCTCCGCAATCATAGATTTTTAATGGGTGGGGCGGTCCCACCGACTAGCTCACCACCTCACCTAATAGTTATTGATGATGGATCAATTGATGAGTAGACAACACTTGTCCAATAATTTTTTAATCATGGTGCACCCAAACTTGGTCTCTAATTCATGAAGCTCACCATGCCCAGAATATTGCTCTACTTTTTAGTTAAGTCAGACCCACCATTTGCATGAATTGAACTCCTGATTGGGTTTCTCACCGTATCTAAAATATTGAGCCTAATCCATCTTCCAACCCATAGCATCCAATGCCTAATAGATATGGTTGCATCTTTCTGGTGCAACTGAACCATTATTACCAGCCAAAAATAATCAACTCCGAGAAGAGCCCACACATGTACAATTATGGAAGACCTATGACTTAATATTTTCTTAGAGAGATTTGATTTAGGTCATTTCAACATGACTTGACTTAGTCATAATAATTTTGACTAACCTAGTGGTATGGGTTAGCTTGAATCATTAGCCACCTTAAATCAGAACTAGGTCGACCCAAATGGCCAGATAAGTGAGATCGGTGGAAGGGATATGCCATTAACTCGATAAGAACTCATTAAGGTTGAGTAGGTCGCAATTACAAACTAGTCAGTCATATCTGCAAAACTTATCTTGGACATGAAATTATCAAACCAGAATCAATTGGGTTAGCCTACAATCTAGGCTCGAATCATGAATCCAAATTAGATCTTAACTTGATCGACCATATATGATTGTGAGTCGATCTTGACCCATAATTAATCCTATTGGGCTGGTCAAATCTAAGTCCTCTTGATCCCACCTAACTAACTTTTGATTCTGTTTAATCAACCACTAGACCTAATTGAGCTACCCATACCCGAACCCAAATTTATGAGGGTATCTTAGATCTAACAATTCATAATTTTTAGATCTAATTGATTTCATAAATTTAATTCTTACTTAAGTTAGGGTTCATAAATAAAACATGCATAAAAATTCTAGAATTTTAGGATCTAGAATTTTACAGAAAAATAAATTTTTGATTTTTGATTAAGGACAAATACGCAGCACCCCTACATGCCTTAAGAGCATCCCATCAAATGAAACGAGAGGACCTTTAAATCCTTCTTACTCTTATGATCGGAGGGCTAAGGAAAATGCCTTAATCAAAAATTAATCTACACTATAAAACTATTAGATCTATAACATATATCGCATATATAATCATTGATCTAACTATGCATGCTTTGTATATATCTCATGTGTCAAAAATTTAAACCAACATATGCATGCCTTAGATCTGATATATCTAATATAACATCTAAAAATTAAAATTTTAAATAATCATATCATATAAAATTCTATTCTAGATAATTCATAGAATAGTTATATCAAAATGCATCAAATATATCTCCTATATTAATTAAAATTTTAATCTATTGATTTTAGATCTAATCATATATAATGTGACATCTGAAATATTAATATCAGATCATAAATAAAATTAAAAATTAGATTTAAGATAGATTTGAAGGACTGCAAATACGGCTCTGATACCAATTGTATGAAAAACTAGATTTTCCACCATAGGATCGATCTGATCTGATCAGATCTGTAGCAAAAATTTTAAAAACTTTTCTATAAATTTTAATCATATTTAAAAGTTCTCAAATTTTATCCTAATAATTTGATATTAAAATCTAAAATTAAAATTAAATCAGGAACAACTTTTGTTACCTTTTAAGGGTAAACCATTGCCCTGATGATGATCTACTAAAGCTTGACATCCCGAAGCTAGCCACGCACATGCATGGTCTTTATCAGAGTCCACTTAGGCTGGTTTTAGATATGCTCTTCTTTTGGATCTGATCTCAAAAGATCAGATCAAATCTGAATCTGTGAAGCCTTCAAATGAATCTTCAAAGGCAGCACCTTGTCCCTTGATGTAGAAATCCTATCTTTGATTTTTGCTTTAGTTTTCCTCAACACTTGATCGTTGAACCTTCACCCAATTTGGTATGGGCATGGAGAAGAGAGAGACAAGCAGTAGGGGAGGCATGGAGATGGGTTTGGCAGTAGCACTTTGGGATGGGAGATCAAAGCATGCAAACCTCAAGATGTAGGGTCTTTAAATAGACTCCTGTGCCAACTTCAGTGTCCCAATGCATCAAGCAACTAGCTTTCTTGATCATTATGGACTCAGCCTAATCTCCATGCCTAATACTAGATCTCATCTGGTTTTTGTCATCCAAAATAACTCCTCAAATGTGCATGAAATAAAGATAGGGAGAGGGTGGTGCATGGTAATAAATTTCTGGAGTCTTTGATCTTATCAAGACTCTTTGACCTAGTCAAATCCAATTCGACTGGGTCAACTCTCTAAACCATGTGGGGCTTCCACTTAGAGGGACATGCGCCCTCCCCTCTCTCAGGAAAACTCTTGTGGGCACGTACTTAGAAATTCTCCACGGGGCGTATGCCCCTATCTCTTCTTTCCTACATTAAGGTCAACCTTTGACCTTGTCCTGAAAGTTCTAGAAATTAGCAAGTCTTGTATTGTTCCCATCTGATGGATTAGGATAATACTTTTTTGATCTGGACAAGCTCTAGTTAGACTAGGATAGGGTTCTCGGTTGAGCCAAATCTAATTTGACTCAGTCAAGATGAACAAAATGACTACAGAAGGAGAATGTTAGGCTCAATCATGTGCTAGCATGATTTTCTTAAATCTAATTGGATCTAATCCAAATCAATCGAACTAAGTTAGCCTAATTGGTCACATCTAGATCCAAACATTTGTTTGTGTGATCCAGTTAGATTCAATTTCATATAGTAATGAGAGACATGTTGCAATCTCTATCATCGACATCATCAAAATACCTTTCGATGGATAAGAACTCTTCTAATTCATCAAATTAGAATGATCAAACATCAAGATCATTCTAATTGCTTTCAAAATCCATCAGTGACACCTAATTGTATATTTTGGCAATTTATTAGAATTGAATGCGAACCTCTTCGTATAGCTACTTGTGTGATTAGGTTCCTTTATCATGAGCATCAATAGGATTAGGGTTAAGATGAACTCGTCAAACGCAACACCCAATCATTTGATTGAATCATTTGATTCTAGTTCGATGTAAAATCCTAATAGAAAACTCTTTTCTATTATATCCCACTGCCATGGCCATGAGCTTAGGACTCAATCTCATGATCATCATAGTACTAGTCCTCTTTTACTAAGGTTGATAGATCTCATCTTGGTGTGATCCAGTTCCTACAATGAACATGCTATAGCAAACATAGACTTCAGGATTCCGAATGGCTAGAAGACTGAGTTATGGTGTAGTCAAACTATAACAAACTCAAGATAAATTGTCAATGCACATTAGGTCTAAGAACTAGACATACAACTATAGCATCAAGCTAAGTCATCGATGAGAAGATAGACTTCCTTATGATTGCTCGAGGTGGTCATGCTCAATGCCCTCATTCTCAATAAGAACCTATACTTTTACATCGGTATCTCCACATGATAGACTCAAGACTCATCTTCTCTAAGAAAGTGATCGTACACTGATCTTACAGATCGATCATCATCCTCATGATGATCCTACGATCAAGAATAGTTTATGAGTTAATAATGAAAATACATGTCTTAAATTTTCAACTCATGAAAATATATATTATCATTTTCATTAACTCAAAGAATGTATTATAAATACCTTATATACAATGTGATAGAAGAAAATAACCCTTTATTGATTTTAAGTCAAAATTTTAAAAGTATCCCTAGAAAGTCGTTAAAAGTGTCAGCCAATCTGGCTTGTAGGGCACACATCTAACGGGATGCAGGTACTAGAGAAGCATCGAACTATTATAAATTTGCTGTGTTTGTATGTGTGCACTCAATCTTTTCTACTACTTTTATTTTCTATACCTCAGTTATCCTATATTAAGCACTTATTCTCCCTTTCACTGCACTCTGCCACTTAGGTTGGTTTAAAATTTTTAATTACACAATTCAACCCCCCTCCCTCTTAGGTTGTCTAGTTGGGCAACAATCTTAAGCTTGTGGAAAGCTACATGTCGCCTTCATCCTTGGACTACTCCTATCCTAGCTCTAGAACCACACCTATCCTAGTTTGCTAGAGACAACACCTTGACTCTTCTCATAGCTTCTCAAGGCTTGGGAGCACCACACCAACTCCTATAGTCTGGTCCATGATGAGCTTCACAAATCTTTCAATTTTTCTCTAGGAACATGTGTTACTTTCTGCATTCACCTTTTAAATCGAGTTTCCTCTAAATCCATTTCTACCACACCATACAAGTTATGGCATGGTAAGAAACTAAGTCTTGGTTATCTTAAGATTTGGGAAAGTCTGGCTCATGTCAAGTGACAGCAGGCGGACAAGTTAGAGGCTAGGTCACTTAGAACTTGTTTTATAGGGTATCCTAAGAAATCCATGGAATACTATTTGTCTTTCATAGGATCACAATATGATTATGAGCCATCATGCCATCTTCTTAGAGAAAGGTTCATATGATGGAGGCAGTGAGAGAAAGATTGAGCTTAAAGAAAAGATTTCTAAAGAGTATCAAATCAAAGAGCCTGAACCTAGTAGTGAGCCAGTAGATTTGGTACTTTCTCCACCTCAAAGATCAAGTAGGATCTTCTATATCATCCTGAAAGATACTTAGGTATTCTTATAGAGGATCTAGAGGAAGCATTCTTTATGGAAGATGAGGACATTAGAAATGATCCCAAAACCTATGATGAAGTGGTGTTAGATGTAGACTCTAAAAAATAGAAGGAAGCAATGAAGTAAGAAATTGACTCCATGTATTTCAACTAGGTTTGATCCTTACTAGATCCACCTAAAGGTATTGTACCTATTGGGTGTAAATGGATCTACGAAATAAAAATTGGATTGGATGGTAAGGTATAGAACTATAAGGCAAGGCTGGTGACGAAAGATTATAGTGAATATGAAGGCATTGACTATCAAGAAACTTTTTCACTTGTAGCCATGCTGAAATCCATCTATACTATTGGGGGTAAAATATCTCTCACTAAAGTGCAATCAGATGTTAGACCTTGGTATGGTGCTGTCTGGAGTAGTAACGGTTGAGTTCGAACTTCAACTAAGCTTCTTCTCCATCATAGTCTAGTCCTAGAAGAACCTATTGGAGATGTGCTAAACTTCAGCTAGACAAACTTGAGCAGTGAAAGGAGTTGCCGTTTGATTGATCCTAATTCTTGGCTTGAGATAGATAGTAGGCCCTCCATTAAGTATTGAATCCCAGCACAGCCCAACTCTGTTCGATGGTCGATCTTGAAGATGGCCGAATTTCTTCACTATAGTGATAGATCTCGCCAATTTCACATCAGGAACCCTAGCCAATCGAAGTCCTCTCTAGCCAAATTTTTTTACTCCATCTTATGGATGGCAGATCCTAGCGGTCCTATACTAAGGACATTGGATGGATGAATTCAAGTCAGCAAGAGGACTTCGCCATCAACATAAGCCCTATCTTCAACTCAGAATAAGCAGTGGTCACTTGAGAAGCAATGAATCATAGTATTCACCCATCCTAGCTTCAAGTCAATCTCGAATCTTCATTATTCTCATTGAACTTCTTTAAGAAAGCTTGGCCATAGTCCTTATTGAAGAACCTACTCTTTCTCTCTAACCTCTAGTCTAAATGTGACCTTCAAAACTCAGTCAGTCTAACCTCCAACAAATGAAATCCAACCACCAACGAGTCATGATAAACGATTGTCCACTTTTTGTAATAAATTTCACGTAATCCGAATGGCCTTCTGACATTTTGTTATGGCTATCACTATCATTCTGTTACAAGCTTCATCTATATAAGGAACCCTTTGGATATATTATTCTCTCTAAGCTCTCCTTTCTACTCTAAACTCTTTTTTGTACTCCATTCTTGTTGGCCAGAGAACTAATTTGATCGTCGGAGGATCCTACTGGAGCCAACTCCAATCGAAACTTCATCTTGCAAGTCTCATCGATGACCTCATCTTCTCCAACTCCAGTGAACTCTATGTTCATTCATTTTCTGCACCAATAGGATTGGCACTAGAGAAAGAGCCTCTAAGCCTTTGTTCTTAAAAGAGTACCCAATCGAGCTCATCTTCTTCCTCTCTTTTTCTTCTTTTTTCACTAATCTTTCTTTATTCTAGCAAGATGTCACCCAAGAAGGCTCCTTCCTGGTGATCCACCACCTCTGCCACCAGATCTAACTCAAAACCAATAGATCTACCCATTCTGGCTCCCTCGCATGGACCTCAACCTCCACCAATAGTAGTAATGGATATGGAGCAGTTCAACCTACTGATGCAGTAGGTTAGGGGTCTCACAAAAGTAGTGCAAGCCATGTAGTAGGTTTTGGCATCAATACCGCCAAAGAAATCATCATCGGAGCACCAAGATTTGGGAGTGGAAAGGCCCATGCATGTAAGTTGGCCAGTAACCCCTGGAAAGGGAAAGTAGAGAGTGGAGAGCCCTAGTTCCGAGCATGACTCCATCCTCGAAAGGTCTTTACTCCCATTCAGCCAACCATACTTTGAGATTCATGATTGAGATGATATTCTTGATTAAAAGCTTCAGAAAATGAACTGACAGATTGAGAAACTCTACCATGCTACCCCTATCTATAATGACGATATCTACATCGACCTCCCATTCTCCATCCAGATCATGCAAGAGCCCATCCTTCCAAGCTTCAAACTCCCTCAGTTTGAGAGTTATGATGGAACCTCGAACCCCATTTACCATCTCGCAGCCTTCAGGACTATGATGCTACTCCATGGCATGTTTGATGCCATTCTATGCTGAACCTTCCCCTCCACCTTTAAGTGAGCAGCAAGGAACTGGTTCTTGAGCCTTAAATCGGGTACCATCATTTCTTTTAATTGGCTAAGCCACCAATTCATGATTCATTTTATCAGTAATAGGCATAAAAGATGAGATTCGGACTTTCTTGTCAATATCAAGCAGAAGGAAGAGAAGTCCTTCCGAGCTTATGTCGACCATTTCATAACTACTGTACTAGAGGTCCACAGCTTAGACTAGCTTATTGCTATGGCCATTGTAAAGGATGGGCTTCTAAAGAATGATCTTCTTTTTTTCCTGGAAAAGAAATATTCCTAGGACTTTGTCGATATGCTGACTCAGGCCGAAGGCTATGCCCAGGTGGAGGAAGCTTTCAAACTTCATGATGAAGAGGCTACGGAGGAATGGTAGGTGGTAGAATCTAGCAAGCCTACACTTGAAGAGAAGCCAAGCGAAGCTCAGCCATGCTCTAAAACTCTTCTAGAGCATAGATGAGCCAGAACTCCATCTCAAGCTTGTCAACCAAAAAGTCCGAACCAAAGGATGCGGTAAAACTCCCCACCCAAAAGATTTTACAACTACTCCCCCCTCAATGCTCCAAAAACCCAGGTGCTGATGAAAACTAAGAAGCAACTACTGAGGTCGAAAAAGATGTAGTCTCACTCAAGCAAGCACAACCCTAATAAGTATTGCCTGGATCATTGTGATCATGATAATGATACTGAGGAATGCATCAAGCTCAAAGACAAGATCGAGGAGCTAATCAGACAGGATCGATTGGATCAATTCCTATGATTTTGACTTAAAAGAAGAGAAGATTGGCTAAGAGTCCTGCTCCAACTAGAGGTGCCTAAAAGGGACAAACCATAAGAAGATCAGCCCTCACTTGGAATCATTAACACAATTGCTGGAGGACATCGGTAGGGGGAGGCCAGCAAATCAGCGGGAGAAGTGAAGAAGTAGAGAACTATGGAATCCATCACTTTTATCAAAGAAGTTGCACAAGGGATTCAGTTTTTGCATCATGATATGGTTGTAGTCACTTTGAATATTGTTGTTTATGATGTACGCTATATTTTAATTAATAATAGAAGCTCTGCTGACATCTTATTTTATGATGCTTTCTCCAAAATGTCTATACCTGATAGTCGCTTAGGACCTATGAACTTTCAATTAGTAGGATTCACTCATGATGCCATACCAGTTGAAGAAATAATTACATTATCAGTTATGGTAGGTCGGTGCCCAAAGCAGTCTAAAGCTTAGGTTGATTTTTTAGTGGTAAAGGCTCCCTTTACCTACAATGCAATCTTCGGCCAACCTGGGTTGAATGCACTTGGAGCTATGGTGTTAACCTATTATTTGAAGATAAAATTTTTGATAGTTATGGAGTTGGAGAAGTCAAAGGAGATCTGGCTTTGGCATGTCATTGTTACACAACTGCTCTGCAAGGAAGAAAGCAACTAGAATCCTATCCTATGAATGGTCTTGATGCCCATGATGATCTGACTAAAGAGCGGGGGGAATCTATTAATGACCTTATTGTAGTCATTTTAAATGATGGAAATGAAGACCACACTATTTAGATCAGCTCCAACTTAGGAGAAAAAATTAGAAAGTGGCTCGTCACCTTCTTACGAAAAAATGTAGATGTCTTCGCTTGGGTCCCTACAGATATGCTTAGGATTGATGCTGAAGTAATGGAACATCATTAAGGTGTAGACCTCAAATGTCGACCTGTGAAGTAGAAGAAGCACAGCTTTAAACCTGAATGATAAAAAGCAAGTGCAGATGAGGTAGATAATCTCCTCAAGGCCAAGTTCTTCTAAAAAGTTTCTTACCCAGATCGGATCGTCAATGTAGTTCTCATCAAGAAAGCTAATAGCAAGTGGAGGCTGTGCATAGACTTCACCGACTTGAACAAAGCCTGTCCAAATGATAGCTACCCTCTATCCAGAATTGATCAACTAGAGGATGCAACCTTAGGCCATGAGCTTCTTACTTTCATGGATGCATTTTTTGGCTATAACCAAATCCAGATGGCACCAGAAGATGAGGAGAAAACTACTTTTATTACTGACCATGGTCTTTATTATTAAAGGATTATATCTTTTGGACTCAAAAATATAGGTGCAACATATCAGCAGCTGGTGAACAAGTTCTTTAAGAAGTAGATCGACTGCAATATGAAGATTTACGTGGATGACATGCTTGTCAAAAGCCGATCTTCAACAAATCATATTGCTGACCTTGAGGAGACATTCAATACACTCTAGAAGTATAAAATGAAACTGAATCCCATCAAGTACGCTTTTAGAGTGACTTCAAAAAAATTTTTAGGATTCATGGTGTCGAGGCATGGCATCGAGGCAAATCCTAAGAAGATTCGAGCCAAGCAAAAAATGATAGCCCCAAAGACAATAAAAGAGGTTCAATGCCCGATGAAAAAGGTTGCGGTTTTGAATCGCTTCATTTCAAGGTCAGCAGAATGTTGCATGCCCTTTCTTTAAGCATTGAAGTATCCAAAGAACTTCTGCTAGACTTTTAAATGTCAGTAGGCATTTGAGAAATTAAAGAACTACCTTGGCTCACCCCCCTCCTTGCGAAGCCCAGGCCTGAAGAAGACTTATTCTTATACTTGGCATTATCTCCTATAGCCATTGGAGCCATTCTAATTAGGAAAAAGGAAAAAATCCAAAAGTCGATCTACTATATAAGTCGAGTCCTGAGAGATATGAAAATAAGATATACTAAATTGAAAAAGCTAACCTATGCTTTGTTGATAGCAACAAGGAAGCTCAAACTCTATTTCTAAGGGCACACAATGACACTTCTCATAGATCAGCCAATAAAAGTTATTCTTTATCGACTAGATACTTCTGAAAGAATAGCAAATGGATAATTAAACTCACAAAGTTTGACATCAAATTTCAACCTCGACCATCGATCAAAGCTTAGATACTGGCCGACTTTGTAGTAGAATACACCATCCCAGATGAAGCTGAGCCTGAATAGTGAGAGATCAGCATTTCTAGCCCATAACTAAGCTCCTCTAAAGAGAAAGTAGACCTCCTTGAAGACTTCTATGCCTGGTATGTTGATGGTTCATCTAATGCATCTAGAGTAGTTGCAAGCTTGATTCTAATTAATCTGGAAGGAGTTATAGCCGAATATGCACTACGCTTCGAGTTTCCTACAACTAACAATGGAGTAGAATATGAAGTCCTGATTGCAAGATTAAGAATAACTAAAGAATTAGGGATAGATCATGTAAAGGTGTATAGTGATTCCCAATTGGTGGTGGGAAAAGTTAAAGGCAACTATGAAGTCGGAAGGAAAGTATGAAGAAATACTAGGACAAGGTAAGAAGATTAACCTCGGCCCTTGGTAGTTTCAGCATTCAATAGATACCTAGAGCAGAAAATGCAAGGGCCGACCTTTTGTCCAAGTTGACTACTCTAGCCCCAGATGAATTGCGAAAGAAGGTTTTCTTTAAAGTTCTCTAGCATCTGAGTTTAGAAGAGTCCCAGACCATAATGCAAGTGATCCCGAGCCCAACTGGATTGTTCCACTGATCCTCTATCTCAAGGATGGCATTCTTCTTAGAGATGCAAAGAAAGCTCAAAAATTGAGGAATCAGGCCTTTCGATATGTTTTGTATGAGGGCAAATTGTATAAGAGATCCGACTCCTTACCACTTCTTAAGTATCTTCAACCATTTGAAGTTGATTATGCTTTAAGAAAAGTTCATGAAGGAATATGTGGAAACCATCTCAGAGCCAGGTCATTATCTTATAAACTATTCTATCAAGGATACTACTGGCCAACCATATAGTAGGATGTAATTGACTATGTCAAAATATATGATTGATGCCAAAGAAATGCCAATATTCAAAGATAACTAGTTTTCCAGCTCACACCCTTAAGTGCTCCGTGGCCATTTGCATAATGGAAAATGGATATACTTGGATCATTTCCCATTGCATCCGGATAGCGAAAATTTCTTCTAATAACAATGGTCTATTTCACCAAGTGGGATGAGGCCGAACCCCTAGCAAAAATCATAGAGACCAAGGTACAAGATTTCATCTAAAAATCAATAGTATGTAGATTCTATTGAAAAAATATCCTAAAGCTAATTATCTAGGTAGTAGATGATTAGAATTAGTATATGAATTATCTAATGATAATAGTTATTTGGCTGATTCATCATAGAAGTTCTATCTGTCTTAAATGAACTTCTAAATTATAAAGTCCTTAGAACCATAATCAATTGATAAAGAAGAATTTATCAAATGGTTCTTAAATTATTCATGATCAAATGATAAGTTATTAATAAGGATGATGTCTTATCGAGTATAGATCACCGTATGCCATATGTGTTGGTTGTCCTCATAACCAAATGGTGTGGAGACACTGGTATGGCATCCAGGTGAGATGTAGGAGTATATCTACATCGAACATGATCAATGTAGCACTCTACTATCAATAGTAGCTAGCTAAGGCCAATGAGTATAAGTGTTCCTCTGACCTAAGATCACCATGGTGACTTGCAAGTAACTCACTGTACTTCAATGTCGGATTGTCTATATTTCAAATATAGGTTCGAAAGATATTTGGATATAGTCAAGTACTTGTAAAGTTGGTATATGAGTCAAGATGGGATTGATCACTCCTAATTAGCTTTAGAAAGAGAATGTCTCGTTGTGTTTCAATTTAGCAATACCTAGGCCTGGGTAATCCTCATGAGGAGTCATGGGATTTGCAAAATTTTAAAACATAATAAAGATAACTTATATGAATGTTGATAGTATACTCGAAGACATCTTGAGCATTATTGATCAAAGAAATGAATTATACAGTAACCATGGGCTAGGATTCTAAGAATGTTGCTTTGCATACATTTGATCTATCCGAATGTCGAAAATCATTGCTAGATGGTTACTTTGATTGATATAGAAATTGATTTCTATGCTACTGACTTAGGTTTGAACCTATAGGATCACACACATTAGAGGTTATAACCTAATCAGATGGTTAATCGATGATTGAGAATCGTTTTTAGGTTAAACTATCAATACGATTAGTGTTTGACCTAATGCAAGTATTGGAGGAGGATCAATTAGCAATTGGATTACTAATTAGCTCAATCTGATTGAGCAATTAGGCTGAGATTAAGTTTAATTAAATTAGATTCAATTAAAATTAGTTCAAACTTAAATAGATTAAGTCTAATTGGTTTATTGGATAAGCCAATCATAAAAAAAAAATAATTCCTAGTTGGACTAGTATTTGAGTGCACCTAATTCATAATTGAGTTAGGATTTAAATCAAGTTTAAATATGATTTAAATCTAACTTAGTTAGATTTCTAGTTGGACTAGGATCACCTATAATTAGGCTTGCACTAATCTTATTTTAATGGGTTAATAATTAGTTTGACCTAGTCAATACATGAGAATCCTAGTTAGACAGGGATTCCTTGTTTCCTTCCTTGTACAATTTATCTCCAACGCCCACCTAATTTTATTTCTAAATTTTTTTTTTATGATTTCCACACCCAAGATTGATTTCCCATGCTCCATATCTGGTTTAATTTAAATAAAATATAATTTGGTTCATTATGGAAAGTGGTTTGGGTTTGTTTTCTTTTGAATGAGTCCCAATTAACCAAAACACCTCCTCCCTACTTGCGCCATGCTTTCCATGGCATTTATTTTTTTGTGTGCCTACTTTTTAGGGATTTTTCATGGTTCTTACCTTCTTTTGGTCATTGGCTTCAGGTTGTTCATGCAAAAAATAAAGAAGGGTGGCATCTAAGAGTTGGACGCCACCACCTTGGAAGACTAGGTTTTAACCTAGTCTTCCTAATAAATAGGGCGCCTCCTACTTTTTTGGGGTGAACGTGATATCCTTGGGATTCTTCATAAAAATTCAAGAGAAAAAAGAGGAGGCATGAGAAATTGAGGGGCCAAGTTTCTTGGAGGAGACTCTTCAATTAAGACATCAAAAGTTAATGTCTTGTAGAGACAAAGGTAAGAGAAGATTGTCTTCTCTTACAGTTTTCTTTCAAGTTTTTTTTTTTCTCTCAAATTTTATGCTATTTTAATGTGATAAAAATATGAGAGAAAGTGGTAGAGAGTATGGTGGATCAATGCTCCAAGGAGTTGGGGCATGGTGTTTTGATTTGGACTTGAATTGATCTTGTCTTGATGAGAGAAGAAGAAGAGAAGAATGTCTTCTCTTAGGGTTTCTTTGAGAACCCTTCTTATCCATCTTTTATGAGGTTTTTATCACCTCTAAAATCAGATAGAGAGAGGCCTATAGATCATGGAAAATGATTGAGAAGAAGGTCTCCTCTTGTCCTGGCATGGGGATGCATTCAAGACATCAAAGGTTGATATGCTAAAAGAGAAGATCTATCTTCTTTTAGGATAGTTTTTTGTATATTTTATTTTTTAATTTTTGAGAGATTCAAGAGTTATATTTTTCCCTCAATCCTTCATGTATTTTTCATCTCTTGAAGGATCCAAGAGATCTGAAGAATATCTATTTGATTAACCATCAGGAAGGATCAGCAAGAAGCTAGCACTTCGAGCGGATCTTCATTCGACGAACCTTCGATTTTATTGCAGTCTCATGTGGATCACCTGTAGAGGTTGGATGCATGTGCAGCTCTAAAGATAACAACAAAAGTCAACCATGAAGTTCTTGACCCATGCAAAGATAAGAGATCTGATCTTTTCTCTCATCTAGATGTGATCTAGGTTTCAGATCTAAATTCGTTCTACATCTAGGGTACTGATTTGATCAATATCAAACACTTTTATTTTCAGATTTAGAATACATTATGATATATTATAGGTCCTACATGTAGTGTTTAGTAATTAGATTACATAAATTTATAAATTAAATAGTTTAATCTGCATGTTCCGCTGTATTATTTTCCAAAAAGATTTTGAAATTCATGCATGAAATCATGCATATTTTTCATCAGTGGTATTAAAGCCAGGTTCTTTTATAACATGTTCATATATGCTTGAGGATAAATCTAAAAATTAAAATTAATTAAAGATCACACATGCTACCATAAGGTTGTCCTATTGTACGATTAACTCTTTACAATGAAAAGGTTGTCCTAGTATGTGCTGATCTGAATGTGAATCATGAACTATTTAGATTAAATCTAAAAAATTTATGATTCAATCTTTTGATTTTAAATCTAAAACTAAATAGATATTTGATCTATTTTAGATTATTTAGACTATATCTAAATAATATTAGATTGCATATACTGCTATAAGGTTGTCCTGCTATAAGGTTTATCCCTTATGGTGGAAAGATTATCCTAGTATGTGCTGACTTGAATAAACTAAATCATAAATATATTAGATAAGATCTAAAATAATTTATAATTTATTTTTAGATTTTAAATTTAATTTTAAATAATTTATAATCTGATCCATATGATGTATTTTATATTTAGATCTAGATCCTATTATTGCATATGTTGATATATGATTTTATTTTGAATCTAGAATATATATGATATATTTATTTTATAAAATTTAAATTAAAAATATACTTTCTATAAAATCCTAGATTCAAAATCCTAAGATATAATCAAAATATTAAAATAAATTAGATCTAAAATCATATATTGAATATGATTCATTGTAAACTATTTATAATTTGAAAATATTTCAAATGATCAAATTAGAAATTAGTTCTAAGATTTCATAAATCCGAAACTCATAAGCTTGGACTTAATTAAGAATTAAGTGATTGTTTAGGATATAGATTTGTGATTTGAAGATCCTAAGATAATTTCATAAAACATAGATTAATGGGTAATGGGTTAGCTTTGAACAGGTCCTTAACTGGGATAGACCTAGGGCTAGATTAAATGTGGACTTAGTTAAGAAATTGATCAAACCTAATTAATAGTTTATTAGGAATAGGTCATTTTTTTAGATCAATTCAATAGTTGTAGTTGATCAAAGTCCATACATCTAATAAATGGATACTGATCATGGCTCTATGGTTGAGCTCGAGTCTTTAGGCAAACCAAATTAAAATCGATAAATTGATTAGTGTCTAAGGTAAGTCTAGCATCCAAGATCAGTGGTTTTTAATTGGCAACTCGCTTACCTGGCCATTTCTAATGGTGTCTAAGGCAAGCCTTGGTAGACCCTTCCACCAATCTCACTTACCTGGCCAATGTTATTGATTAGGTTTTGATTAGGTTGATCATTGATTTGTGCTAACCTATATCACATAAAAAATTAGTGAGATTGATTTTATTCAGTGAGACTGATCAAGGTGTCCATGGGCTAAAATTGATCCTAGTCCTTATCGATGACTTGAGAAGTCAGTGGGAGAACTTGACTTGGTGAAGTCAATGGAAGCAAATTGGTTCATGTCCTTTCTATCCTTAAATCACTAATAATTTAAATTCTCTAAAATTATTAGGTCCTTAAAATGATAAAGTTATGGAGAAAACTGAGTCATAGCCTTCCATTAAGTTGGATGATAATGGATTTATTAACTCAATAATCATTGGAAGCCCAAAGGCCTGGTGCTTATTGACTAATGAAATTATCATTCATAATATTATAACTTGGAAGTGTTTGTCTAATGGTGGTTAGGTTGGCCAACCAAAGTTGGGCCTAATCATTCATTGGTTAGATAGACCAAGTATAGTCATGCTAACGGTTGGACCTAACCAAATCCTTACAATGGAGGCCAAAGCCTACTAATTACGTTTCAGGGGCAAAATTATATTACTAGAAATTATTTGGAGAAATAATTGGTTATGAATCTACCCTTAGATGTACATGGGTTAGCCAACCAAAGTTGGGCTCGTGTGCAATCTACATGGATTCTAGTTCCTACTAGAAAATTAAAGTAATTTTTTAAATTGCAGGGAGAGGCAACCAATTTAAATAAAATAGTGGAAAAATCTTAAGACTAAAGTCCAAGTTTCTAGGCTTAATATAATTCATATACTTAGGTCTATGTTCTCTTTTCTCATAGAATAAGGCTAAACCCTAATTGCTCCAATCATTGTTAGACAGTGATAACTTATGGGACCCAACTTCGATAATTAGTATCAAAAGTTGAAATTGATTCAATAGTACAAATTAGTTCGTATTGGGATTTTTAAGTTCAGTTAAAATAATTAGTCCAAAATTGATCCAAATCAGGTATATTACTTCTACTGTTAGAAGTTGGATCATAGAAAGAAGAATTATCTTGCTTTCCTTGACCATAATAGGCTAAACAAGAGAAAGAAGTAAGAGTTGCTCATTAAAGATGTTATATGGTAACACCTTAAAATTTTTCTATATGTAATTCTACTACCTGGGTTTTAGATATGGGTGGTCTTATGCAATTTGTTTCAAGGACTATTGAAAAGTGGAATGTTTGAAAATGGTGAGAGATACCTAAACGTTAGGGATAGAAGTCTTGTTCCAATTCTAGCTTTAGAAATTGTCAAGCTTATTTTCAAAAGATATCATTTTGAGTGATTGTCACCATTGTCCACTGTTTATGATAAATGTAATCTCTATTGACCTTTCGGTCAGAGATGGTTAACATTTATCAATAAAGAAAATTATTGTGATATTATTATGAATAATATTATAATAATATATGGATAATAAAAATGATATTTAACATCTATATAGCTTGTTAAGTGTAATGTACACATTTAATAAAAACCCATGTTAAATTATGTCATAGATGTCTATATTTGGCATTATAGGCTTAGTCATCTTGACAAGAACAAGATAAATAGGTTAGCTTGAGAGAAAAACCTCAACATTAATGATTGTGAATCATTGATAACCTATCAATCTTATCTTCTTTGAAAGATGACAAAGTCATATTTTATTGAAAAAGATGGAGTTGATAAAGTTCTAAGTCTCATACATAATGATGTATATGGACCTATGAACTTAAGTGCCAAAGAAAGATATTAATTTTTTTATTACAGACGACCTAGCTTGACATGGAAGCTGTTAGGGATAAATCCCGCTCCCGCCGAAGTCTAGCTCGACGCTCAGCCTAATGCAACCTATAGCCATGGAAGAGCTTCGACGGACGGGTCTCAGTCGAACTCCTACAGTCGGTCGAACAACTTAGCGCCCGAGCTCCTTGGACTCCAAGCAGTCGGGCTTCGACCAAGCCCCAGCGGCCGAGCTTATTCCAACCTGTTCGGCCATCGAGCTTCTTCGGACTCCCAGCATCAGGACCGAACCGCTCCAACTGGCCGAACTGCTTAGCGGCCGAGCTCTCCGAACTCCTAGCGTCCGAGCTTCTACGGACGCGTTCAGATGGCCAAACTGCTTAGCGTTCGAGCTTCTATGGATTTGTTCAGACGACTGAACTGCTCAACGGTCGAGCTCCTCGAACTCCTCAACTGACGAGCTTCAGCCGAAGTCCAACATCTGGCCGAACTCTTCAACGATCGAGCTTCGGATTCTCAGCTATCGGACTCCTCAGCGGACGAGCCTTAGCTGCATACCTCCGCCTATGGGAGACGAACTCCCTCCAAGCTAAGAGCCCGAGCTCCTCCAAAATGGGTACATGACGAAGGCCAACCCTTCATCCGCCGCAAGCTCTACAGCATCACCATCGGTCCATCGAGTGATAGCGACCTGCTATGAGGCAGCGATGGCTGTCACCATCCCGTGAGACTGGCTCCGTCGAACCTCGAGCGGCCCGTCAGCATGCAGCTGCAGCTGTCACCATCAACCCACCGCACACGACACCTTCCCATGAGACTGGCTCCATCGAACCTCGAGTGGCCCGCCAGCACGTGGCTGCAGCTGTCACCATCAAGCTCCGCTATAAAAAGGACCCCTCCAGATATGCTAACTCTAATCTCTCTGATCTCTAAGCTCTCCTCCTCTTCTCTAAGCTTCGGAACTCATTTCGAGCACTCCATTCCTATTGGCCAGAGCTGACTTGAGCATCGGAGGGTCCTGCCGGAGCCAGCCCCCATCGGCTCCGGATGGGACTTTATTTTGCAGGTCCCGACGGCGACCTCAGCGGCCTCAACTCCAGTGACCTTCGACGACGATCAGTTTCTGCACCAATAGATTGGCGCTAGAAGGAGGGCACTTGAACCTTCGAGGTTTCCTTGTTCTTAAAGGAGTGCTCGGCGACTCTTCTCTTTCCTCTCCGGAGATCTCCCTCTTCTCTCCTAGGGAGAAGATGCCTCCTAGGAGAGCTTCGACTCGATGCTCGACGGCCTCCACGGCCCGATCCCGTCCGAATCCATCTGTTCCCACTTCAGCCTCGGTGACTCAGGCCCCGTCCATAGCTGCGGTGGATGTGGAGCAGTTCAACCAGCTCATCCAGTAGGTTCGTGGTCTCACAAAGGTGGTGCATGCAGTGCTGCGCCAACAAGCCCTAGTGCCACCCCAACTGATGAGGGACTCTCTGAAGTCAAGTGATCCAGTCCAAAAGTGACCGACCTGGGCATCCCGACCTCCGATACCCGGATTGGAGAGGCGGAGGAGGGAGAGCCCTTGTTCGGATCATGGATCGGCCAAGGGTGAAGCCTCACGCCCATTCCACCAGAAAGCCTGGGAGATCAGAGACCGTGAAGATCTCCTGGATCAAAGGCTCTTGGAAATGAGCTGACGAATCGAAGAACTTCATCACATTCCTGAATGGAAATCCTGATTTCCCGATCCAGGTTCGTCCAGATCTGATCAGATCAAGAGATATATTTCAAAAATTTTTCTCTTGATCCCAATCAGATCTGATTCTTATTATTTTAATAAATAAAATAAAATAAGATAAATTAAATCAAATTTAATTTATCTGATTTGGGTAATCCTATTACCCTGTAGATGATCCTGATTGCAGCGGAAGGTTCTGGATCTAGCCATGCAAGCGCCTGGCCTCTACCGATACCCACTCGGGTTGGATCTGGAGATTCTCTTCTTCTCTATCACACCTTCAAAAATCAGATCTAGATCTGATCTGGAGGATCTTCAAAACTCCTTTTGAAGATCAGTAGTCATCCTTTGCAGCAGTGCAGCCTTCTTCTTTTGATCGTCTTTCTTTTGATCTGGAACGCACCAACCTAAATCCAAAACTCTTTTGGACATGGAGAGGAGAAGGAGGAGAAGTTTTGGCGTGGAGGAAGAGGGGAGAGGCAGTCTTGGGGCATGGGAAATCTCTATTCTAATTTTTATTTAAATCTGAGTTGGGCGCAGGGTCTTATTTATAGACTAAGCGTGATCCAACTCCTCTTCCTCTCAACCAATCACAACCCTTTGTGAAATCAGATCTAAATCTGATTGGTTGGAATAGAGTCCCCTGGATTCCTCCTTAGAGGGCGCCTAAGACCAGTCAAACTGGATTCTTAGTAGAACTCTGATTGGAATCCAAAAGAGAGGTGGAGTCCTTATCCAACAAGGACTCCAAGGCGCCTCTAACTTGGGCGCACACCTAGGGTGGCGTGCGCCCTCCTCCTTGCCAGGTTTTGGTAGGAGGACAGGCCCCCACCAGTTCTCCAATAGGTGCGTGACACGTGGACAAAAGTCAAAGTGTCTATGGTCAACATTTGACCAGTCAAAGGTCAACTTTTGACCAAAGTCAAAAGAACAAAAAATGGCAGGTGACCAAAAATGGCAGGTAATGTCTTATAAAATAAGACAACCTTCTCTAACTTGGACAACCTCCAGTTAGACCATATGAAGGCCTCTGATTGAGCACAAACTCCTTTGGCTCAGTCAGGACAACTTATTTGTGATAGCAAAAGAAGAACGTTAGGTTCAATCGAGTGCTAGCACGATTTCCTTGAACCTAATTGAATCTCATTCAGATCAATTGAACTAGATCAGTTCAATTGATGATCACCAAATTCAAATCCTTGTTTGTGTGACCCAGTTAGGTTCAATTCTGTATGGTAATGGGATATGTCATGATCTCTATCATCGACATCATCGAAACTCCTTTCGATGGATCAGAACTCTTCTGATTCGAACAGCTAGAATGATCGATCATCTAAATCATTCTAATTGCTCCCAAAATCCACCAGTGACACCTAGCAGTATATGGTGGCAACCCATCAGAGCTGAATGCGAACCTCTTGGTGCAGCTACCTATGTGATTAAGTTCTTCTATCTTGAGCCCCGATCAGATTAGGGTTAAGGTATCTTACACTATAAGATCTTGAAAAAGTTTCAAGATCTACCTGTAAAACCCTAGATCAAGAACCTTCATGGTGGAGGGTGCCACTCCCAGCCTACTAATGAATCTTAGCAACTACACAGCTTACATGACAGCATCATATGCCATGATGTACTCTATATCACTAACTGAATAGGCTAATATCCTGCTTGGAACCTTTCCAATAGCTTGCTCCTGCAATTAGGGTATGACCCGATATTTTCTTGTTGTCATCTTTTTCTGACTGAAATTAAAACATCCACATGTTTTAAGTCAGTATTTTCGTATTTGAGTCACTGGACCTTAGTATTTTTCAAATACTTAGGAATTGTCCATACAATCTTTCAGTGGTTCATACTTAGATCAAACTGGTATCTACTTACTACATTAGTGAGGGTACCATATCTAATTTTGAACATGAAAAAAATTAGATAATAGCCAAACCTTTATTCCTTGCAATGCTGGAATGCCATTCCCAATTAAGAGAACTTCATCCACAGACAATACAAGAAATGATAGTATAGAATATTTTTCCCACTTACATATGTAGGATTTATCTTTATTCATAACAAAGACATACGTTCAAAATGTATATTCTAAAACTAAGATAATAGCCAAACGGACTTTACAGGTCTTTACCTTCCTGTTTGTGCTACTCTGATCCTTTTGAAAATTTATTCATGCCTAATGAATTTTATCCCTTCAGGTGAATCATCTAGTGTCCATACACTATTGATTTCCATGGTCTTTAGTTTGGATTATGTGACTCCAAGCCACTTCTCGCAGTCAGACCACTATATTGCATTCCTATAGGTGATCGGATCCTTATTGTTCTCATCGAGCTCAACAGGATCGTCATCTTGGACCTAGATATTGAAATATCTATCTGGCCAATGTGGTAATTTATTGAATCTCCTTAAGGGTGCCAATTGAATGGGCTTTAGGTTTGATCTGATCAAATCCGATTTCGTAGGTTTACTAGATTATGTCAGTTCTTTCTACCAGTTAAACTTTTCCAAGTTTAACTTGAAGGCATCAGTTCCTTCTCTAAGGAACTCCTTTCTAAAAGGAATGTCCTACTGCTGATGAACATCTGATGTTCTTCAATATGGTAGAATTAATAACCCTCAAACACCTATTGGACCAGATTCAAGTTTTTCTATATGCAAACTTATGATATAGGCCAATCAACCCTAAACCCGAAGATGAAACAGTCTAGGTCTACGCCCAATCCATATCCATATAGAGATTTACAATAGATTTACTTGGTATATATTTAGAATAAAACTAGTAGTCACAAGAGCACAACCCTAAAATAGGCAAACAAGTAAACCCTATTATAGATTGAACCATGTCTAACAAAGTTCAACTTCTTCTTTTAAATACAGTGTTTCAAAAAGAAATTCACTGAGAGAGAATCCTATTCTCTCCTAGATATGTCACAAACTCACTAGATAAGTATTCACCTCTTCAATTTAATCAAATAGTTTTAATACCATTTTCAATTTATTCTCCTATTTCATTATTGAATTATTTGATCATTTTAAATGATTCAAGCCAAATGCTCCTGTTGGTGCAGAAACTGGTCGTCGCCGGAGGTCGCTGGAGTCGAGGCCGCTGAGGTCACCGTCAGGACCTGTAAAACAAAGTTCCATCTGGAGTCGGTGGGGGGTCGCTCCGACAGGACCGTCCGACGCTCAAGTCAGCTCTGGCCAACAGAAATGGAGTGCTCGGAATGAGTTTCGGAGCTTAGAGAAGAGGAGGAGAGCTTAGAGATCAGAGAGATTAGAGTTAGCATATCTAGACGGATCCTTTTTATAGCGGAGCTTGATGGTGATAGCTGTAGCCGCATGCTGGTGGGCCGCTCGAGGTTCGATGGAGCCAGTCTCACGGGAAGGTGCCATGTGCGGTGGGTTGATGGTGACAGCTACAGCCGCGTGCTGGTGGGTTGCTCGAGGTTCGGCGGAGCCAGTCTCACGGGATGGTGACAGCCATCGCCACCTCATAGCGGGTCGCTATCACTCGACGGATCGATGGTGATGCTGCAGAGCTTGCGGCGGATGAAGGGTTGGCCTTCGTCGTGTGCCCATTTCGGAGGAGCTCGAGCTCTTAGCTTGGAAGGAGTTCGGCTCCCATAGGTGGAGGTATGCAGCTAAGGCTCGTCCGCTGAGGAGTCCGGCAGCTGAGAATTCGAAGCTCAGCCATTAAAGAGCTCGGTCGGATGTTGGACTTCGACTGAGGCTCATCAGCTGAGGAGTTTGAGGAGCTCGACCGCTGAGCAATTCGACCGTCTGAATGGGTCCGTAGAAGCTCGAATGCTAAGCAGTTCGACCGTCTGAACGCGTCCGTAGAAGCTCGGATGCTAGGAGTTCGGGGAGCTCGGTCGCTAAGCAGTTCGGCCGGCTAGAGCGGTTCGGTCCTGATGCTGGGAGTCTGAAGAAGATCGGTGGCTGAATAGGTTAGAATAAGCTCGACCGTCGGGGCTTGGCCGAAGCCCGACTGCTTGGAGTCCAAGGAGCTCGGACGCTAAGTAGTTTGGCCGACTGTAGGAGTTCGACTGAGACCCATCCGTCGAAGCTCTTCCATGGCTAAAGGTTGCATTAGGCTGAGCATCGAGCTAGACTTCAGGCGGGAGCAGGATTTATCCCAACACTAGCCCCCCCACTCCTGAATTCGAAAATTGAAGGAAGGGAGTGCAGGAAAGGCAACTGCCGAAGTCTTCCTCCAAGCTCTGTGCTGGTCTAGGTCGAAGCTCGGGGGATCTTGTCTCCAGCTGAAGTTGATATCGAGGTTGAAGCCCGACGAAGATCTCATTTCCAGTCGGGGTTGACACGGTTGCTTTCTCTAGCCAAGGTCGATGTTGAAGCTCCCCAGTTGAAGCTCTCTGGCCGAGGTCGTCGTGGGCCTTACCTCTATCCGAGGTTACTCAGGCACTCTGGTCGAGGTTGATGCGGGCGCTCAGGGGAGGTCTCATCTCCTACTACCAAAGTTGTCCCAGTCCCTCAGGGGAGATCTGATCCATAGCTGAAGTTGTCCACGATCGCTCGGGAGAGATCTTATCTCTAGCCGAGCCTTCCTTGGGGGAGATCTTATCTCGAGCAGTCGAGGTCGAAGTGTGCGCTCGGAGGAGATCTTATCTCCTGTAGCTGAGCTTCCCGCGCTCGGGGGAGATCTTATCTCTTACGACCGAGCTTCCCTCGGGAGAGATCTTATCTTCTGCGGCCGAGGTTGAAGTGCGCACTCGGAGAAGATCTTATCTCTTACGGCCAAGCTTCCCGTGCTTGGGGGAGATCTTATCTCCTGCGGCCGAGCTTCCCTCAGGGGAGATCTTATCTCCTACGGCCGAGGTCGAAGTGCGCACTCGGGGGAGATCTTATCTCCTGCGGTCGAGCTTCTCATGCTCGCTTCCCTTGGTGCGCGCTCGGGGAGATCTTATGTCCTGAGGCCGAGCTTCCTACGCTCAGGGGAGATCTTATCTCCTACGGTCGAGCTTCTCTCGGGGGAGATCTTATCTCCTATGATCGAGGTCGAAGTGCGCGCTCGGGGGAGATCTTATCTCCCGCGGTCGAGCTTTCCTCGAAAGAGATCTTATCTCCTACGGTCGAGGTCGAAGTGCGGGTCGGGGGAGATCTTATCTCCTGCGGCCGAGCTTCCCTCGGAGGAGATCTTATCTCCTACGGCCGAGGTCAAAGTGCACGCTCGGGGAAGATCTTATCTCCTATGGTCCGAGCTTCCCGTGCTCGCTTCCCTCGGGGAGGATCTTATCTCCCTGCGGGCCGAGCTTTACCTCACTCAGGGAGATCTTATCTCCTACGACGAGGTCGAAGTGCGCGCTCGGGGGAGATCTTATCTCCTGCGGTCGAGCTTCCTCGGGGGAGATCTTATCTCCTGCGGTCGGGTCGAAGTGCGCGCTCGGGAGAGATCTTATCATCCTACGGCCGAGCTTTCCTCGGGGGGAGATCTTATCTCCTGGCGGTGAGGTCGAAGTGCACGCTCGGGGGAGATCTTATCTCCTATGGTCGAGCTCTCCTCGATCCGCCCACCATTAGCACGAGGTCCCCCTCCAGTTCCCAATATGGTGAATATTTGACAGCTTCATTCCCTATTACTGTAGTTTCTGCACCACAGAATAATAATGCGGAAATGAAGCAACTTTACTAAAGGGATATCATTGGTAGTACATCCTCAGATTCTCTGAGTTTCGAGGTCGCAGAAGCATCCTCCCTCCAAGCTCTTTCAGATGATAAGCATCAGGCCGGACGACCTCCACCACTTCGTACCGGCCTTCCCAATTAGGGACGAGTTTTTTCTGACTCTGAGGCTGAGAGATAGCGGCTCGCCGAAGCACTAAGTCCCCCACTCTGAACGTCTTGCTTCTGACCCTGGAGTTGTAATATCGAGCCACCTTCCATCTATAGGCCACCGTCCGGATGCGAGCTTCCTTCCTTTTTCCTTCCAGCAGGTCGAGGTCGACTCGGAGGTCTTGGGGATTGCATTGCTCGTTGAAGCCCGCGACTCACGCAGACGGGAGCTTGAGCTCGACCGGGATAACTACCTCAGTATCGAAGGCCAAGGCGAAGGGTGTTTCTCCAGTGGGCACCCTCTGAGTAGTTTGGTTTGCCCAGAGGACATGGTAGAGTTCGTCCACCCAAGCCCCTCCTGTCCTATCGAGCCTCGCTTTGATTCCTTGCAGCAGGGTTCGGTTGGTTATCTCAGCTTCCCTGTTGGCCTGCGGGTGAGCCACCGACGTAAAGCGGTGGGAGATGTTTAGTCCTTCGCAGAACTTGGCGAACCTTACCCCAGTGAACTATCGTCCATTATCGATTATGAGGGTTCGGGTAGACCGAACCGATAGACTAGTGACTTTCAGACAAAGTCTTGTACTTGGCCTCGTA
>QRFJ01002942.1:0-44964 GCA_006176705.1 Cocos nucifera | reverse complement strand
GTAGTAGGCTTTCACAGAAGATGTACATAGAGGAAGTACTAAAGAGTTTAGTATGGAAAACTCTAAGAGGGGATTAATTACCCTTCAGACATGGTATTCATCTTTCCAAGAAGATGTGCCCCAGCACACCTGAGGAAATAGAACGCATGAGCAAGATCCTTATGCTTCTGCAATAGGGAACTCATGTATGCCATGCTATGTACACGACCTGATATAGCCATGCTGTGAGTGTCACAAGCGATATCAATCAAATCTAGGTGAAGAAACACTGGACTTCTGTGAAATGTATCCTTAAGTACTTGAGAAGAACTAAGGATATGATGTTGGTCTTTGGTAACGGAGAACTCCTAGTTTAAGGATACACAGACTCGGACTTCATGTCTGATATAGATGATCGAAAGTCGACATCTGGAAGTCTGTTTGTGTGCAATGGTGGAGCTGTCAGCTGGAAGAGTTCCAAGCAAACTGTGATAGCAGATTCCACCATGGAAGCAGAATATATAGCTGCATCAGAGGCTGCAAAGGAAGTATTCTGGTACAAGAAGTTTGCTGCAGAAATTGGAGATAATGCCATCAGATGCCATTCCTCTTACTGCGACAACATGGCCCATAGCCTGTAAGGAGCCGAGGTCTTACCAGAAGTCCAAGCACATTGAGCGACGATATCATCTCATCCGCGATTACCTTGAGAAAGGTTACGTTGAGGTCAAGAGAGTCAACTCCGCAGATAATGTGGCAGACCCACTTACAAAGCCGTTGGCCAGCAGAAGATCGAAGCCCACTGAGAAGATGGGACTTAACTTGTAGCCAATTGGCTTTAGGACAAGTGGGAGATTGTTAGATATATGTGCCCTAGAAGCCAGAATTGGCTGACACTTGTAATACACTTCTAGGGGCAAAATTTAATTTTGACTATAATTAATAAAATGGTTTATTTTCTTATCACACCTGTGTATTTAGTGTCTGTGATACATCCTTTGAGTTAATGGTAATGATAGTTATATATTTTCAAGAGTTGAAAATTTAAGACATGAATATCATTATTAACTCATAAACACTCCCGACCATAGGATCATCAGAGGATGGTGATTGATTCGGAAGGTTGGTGTACGATCGCTTCTCTTAGTAGATGAGTCTTGAGTCTACGGTGTGGAGACACCGAGTGAGAGTATAGGTACTCGTTAGAGAATGAGGCACTGAGCGTGACCCACTCGAGTAGTCATTAGGAAGTCTACCTCTGTCAATGACTGACTCGATGCCTGCAGTAGTTGGTCTGGTTCTTTGACCTGAGATGCATCGGCAGTTCACCTTGAGGGTGTTATAGTTTTGACGTACACCATTACTCGGTCTCCTAGCCATATGGAACCCTGAGGTGTATGTTGGCTATAGCATGTTCATTGTAGGAACTGGATTGCATCAAGATGGGATCTATCTACCTTGGTGGTAGAGGAGCAGCCCTATGATAATCATTGAGAATCAAGTTCATGAAGCCCATGGCCATGGCAGAGTAAAATAATAGAAAGAGTTTCTATTTAGGATTTCACATTGGACTCGAATCGAATGATTATATCATATGATAGAGACTAGGGTTTGACGAAGTTAGACTTAAATAAATTAAATATTTATTTAAATAAATATATAAATATCTAGATCTTAAATATATTATATGATCAAGGTATGATATTAAATCAAAAATTAAAATCAAATAAGAAATAAAAGGTTGATCAAATCAACCTAGATCTACACTACATCAAATGCAGGTACGAAGTTTATAGATCATATCTATTACTTGAGAAAGTTAGATATTCTAACTTGCTGATCTAGGTTTGAGGATGAAGTCATGAGCCGCACACATGTCTGGCCTCTAGGAGTCATCTACATGAGCCTACGATCTTTGATCTAAAGTCCGATGTAGGAAATCAGCACAGTATGCTAGTATGTGCTGATTCTTCTTCGATGGTCGATCTGATGCTCCCTTCTTCGATATTTGGACTCTCCAAAATATGAGAAAGAAGATGAGAGTTTACTGATCTGAGACTCTCTCAAAAAAAAACTCAAAAAAAAAGAGAAGAGATTGAAAATAAAACAGCCCTAGAAGAAGACCCTCTTCTTCTTCTCTTTTCTCTCACCTAGACACCTAGTTTGGTGTCTATGGAACCCCCACGTCCAAGGACCCTCTTCCTCTGATTTCTACACACCATAAACCTCTCTCAAAGCTTTATATTTTACAAAAGAATCAAAACAAAATCAATCCAATAAATAGAGAAAAAGAAGAGTCTAATTTAGATCAAAATCCTAGACTAGGAATATCCAAACATGGGAAGTTATTGGGGCGCCCAACTCTTAGGCGCCTCCTCCACAATTATTGGCATAGACCAGCAAGGGAGGGTGCACAAAAAAATAGATTATTTTCATGAAATAAGAGTAGAATTAATTAAAAGAGGGGGTGGCACTCAAGAGAAGGTGTTTTGGTCAACAAGGATTCTATCTCATAGAATCCTAAGCAAAACTAACTCCTCTTTTGACTTGGTCTTCCAACAAATTGTCTTAGGAGAAAAGGAGGAGAGAAAGAGGGCATGAGAAGCCATGATAGTGGAGAATTTTTATGTAAGAAAAAAAATAAAAAAGGCATAGGGTGTGAGGATTAAGTGGCGCAAGTGATAGGGAGTCCTAGTCACACAAGGACTCCTATTTTGACTTGGTCAAACATGATCTTTTAACCAAATAAAATCAAGATTAAACCAATTCAATTAAATAAGAACTTAACCTATTTAAGGACTTAATTAAATCAAATTAAATTAGATTTAATTTTAATTTATTTTTTAATTAAATTAAAAAATTAGGTTAATCCAAGTCCTAGTTAGATTGGGACTAGTTCTTCCTTGCACTTGGCTTATCCAATAAACTAATTGAACATGATCCAAACAAGACCAAACCAAATCTAATTAAATCATATTTAATTATACTTAATCTTAATCTATTGGCTTAATCAAATTAGGCTAATTAGTAATTTAATTACTAATCGATCCTCCTATAATACTTACACTAGGTTAAATACCAACCGTATTGATTGTTTAACCCTAGAGCGATTCTTAATCGTTGATCAACCATCCGATCAGATCGTAAGCTCTAATGTGTGTGACCTCATAGATCCAAATCTAATTCGGTAGCATAGAAATAAATTTTTATACCAATTGAAATGACCATCTAGCAATGATACCCGATGGCCGGATAGGTTGAAGGTGTAGAACACCATCCTTAGAACCCATGCGGATATAGTTTTCATATAATTCATCTCCTTGACCACAATGCTCGTAGGACACCTTTGAGTTCAACTGTCAACTTTGATCAGGTTGTCTACATTATATTTTAAAATATCAAATCCATCTAATGGATTTTTCTGGCCAAGATTTTGCTATATTGAAATACAGTGATACATTCTTCTCCAACTCTTGGAGTGGTCAATTTTATCTTCATCACACTCTGACTTTGCAAGTACATGACTGTGCCCAGAAGCCTTCCATTATTGAATTAGAAATTTAGTTAGTTTGGTACCAAAGCACAGTGAGTTGCTTACAAGTCACTGAGGTGATCTTAGGTCTATAGAATATTTATACCTATATCCCATCAGAGATATTCTCCATAGCAGAATGCTCTAGAGTTGATCACGTTCAAAGATGATGTACCCATAAATCTCACCTGTATGCCGTACCAGTATCTCCACACTCTTTGGTTAAGAGGATAACCAACCAATATGGTATATAGCGATCTATACTCGATAGATGCTGTTGTCCTAATTAACAGCCTATCATTTGGTTATGAACAAATTTAAGGACTAATTGATAAATCCTCTCTTTATCGAAACTAAACAGTCCTAAGGTCTTTATCACAACAATAGAGTTCATTAGAAGATGTAAACTTATGATGAAAAAGATGCCAAAATATTTTTATTAATTAATAAATTAATTATAATTATAAAATAGCTCAACCATCAATAGGCTGATAATTGACTTTTGGACATAATTCCCAACAACTCCCACTTATCCTAAAGCCACTCGGCATAGTATCAATACCCATCTTTGACTTACAGTTATCGAATTTCTTGATTGCTAGGGCTTTAGTAAAGGGGTCAGCTAGGTTCTTCTTTTGGTCAATCTTCTGATGGTCGATGTCACCACGATCCATGATCTCATAGATCAAATAAAAGTGGTGCAGAATGTGCTTTGTCCACTGGTGTGCCTTTGGTTTCTTTGCTTGAGCTATGGAGCTAGTGCTGTCGTAGTAGAGCAGGACTGGACCATCAATGGAGGATGCTACTCTCAGCTCGGTGATGAACTTCCTCAGTCACATAGCTTTCTTTGCTGCATCTGATGCTGCCATGTACTCTACTTCGCAAACAGAGTCAGCCACTGTATACTGCTTAGAACTTTTCCAGTAGATGGATCCACCATTCAGAGTAAAGATATATCCTGACACACTTTTACTATCATCATGGTCAAATTGAAAGCTGGAGTCTGTAAACCCCACAAGCTTCAAATCTGACCACCATAAACCAACCATTGATCCATAGTATTTCTCAAATACTTAAGAATGGTTTTAACTACCTTCGAGTAATTTTCTCTAGGGTCAGACTGGTATCTAGTCACCACTCCTAGTGAGTATGCCATGTTTGGTCTCATACATATCATTGCATATATAATAGACCCCACTGCCAAAACATATAGAATTCTACTTATACGCTCTCTTTCTTTAGGAGTTGTCGGACAATCCTTCCTAGAGAGAGAAATTTTTTGGCCTATTGAAAGATAGCCCTTTTTAAAATTCTCCATGCTGAACCTCTTCAGCATAGTTTCTATATACGTGGACTGGGATATACCAAACATCCTTTTAGATCCATCCCTATAGATCTTCATCCCTAGGATGTAGAATGCTTCACCCAAGTCCTTCATAAAGAACTGTGATGACAACCAGACTTTTATTTCTTATAGTGCGGAAATATCATTTTCGATTAAGAGAATATCATCCACATACAAAATAAGGAGTACCACTACTAGACCATTTGCCCATTTTTAAATGTAGGGTTCTTCTCCATTCTTAATGAAGCCATACATTTTGATCACTTTATTAAAATGCATGTTCCAACTCTGAGATGCCTACTTCAATCCATAAATGGATCTCTAAAGCTTGCACACCTTGGACTCATCTATGGATGTGAACTCTTTAGGTTGTATCATATACACCTCTTCGGTCAACTCTCCATTTAGAAAAGCTGTCTTCACATCTATCTGTTAGATCTCATAGTCCAGATGGACAGCAATGGCAAGCATGATCTGAATGGACTTGAGCATTGCCACAAGAAAGAACGTCTCATCATAGTCAATACCATAATGTTGATGATACCCCATGGCAACTAGATGGGCTTTATAGGTCTCCACCTTTCCTTCTGCACCCATCTTTCTTTTGAAGACCCATTTACACCCAATGGATTTAACCCCTTCAGGTGGGTCAACTAATATCCATACATCATTGACCTTTATCGAATCCATTTTGGATCTCATGGCTTTTAGCCATTTCTCAGAGTTGGGACTCTGCATTGCATCCATATAAGTGATCGGGTCCTCATCATTCTCATTGAGTTTGATGGGATCACCATCTTGGACCAAGAATCTATTGTATCAATCCTAATGGCGTGATACTCTACCGGATTGCCTTAGTGGTGTGGGTTTACTAGGCTTTGGATCTGATCTGATCAAATTCAACTTAGGTTCAACATTCTGTGTCAGACTTTCTATCTATTAAACTTCATCAAGTTCAATCATAGAGGCAACAGTTCCTTTACCAAGGAACTTCTTTTCTAAAAAGGTTGTCATAAGGCTGATGAACACCTTTTATTCATTAGCATGGTAGAAATAGTATCCTTTGATCTCTTTTGGGTATCCTATGAATGTAAACTTGTTAGACCTAGGTCCAAGATTGTCTGTAACTAACCATTTGACATAAGTTGGGCACCCCCAAACCCTAAGATGTGAAAGTGTTGGCTTATGCCCTATCCATATCTCATATGTGGTTTTAACTACAGACTTACTTAGAATCCTATTTAATAGATAATAAGTCGATTCGAGTGCATATCCCTAGAAGAATATCAACAAGTTGGCAAATCCCATCATGGATCGGACCATGTCTAACAAAGTCCGATTCCTACTTTGAGACACACCATTATACTATGGTGTTCCAAGAGGAGTCTATTAGATGAGAATTTCATTCTCTCTTAGATATATGAGAAACTCACTAGAAAGATTTTTCCTCCTCGATCAGATCGAAGAGTTTTAATACTCTTTTTAGTTTATTTTTCTACTTTACTTCGAAATCGTTTGAATATTTCAATAGAATCTGACTTATGTTTCATCAGATAGACATATCCATATTTGGATAGATCATTTATGAAAGTGATGAAGTAGACATATCCACCTCTGGAACTTGTGCTCATTAGTCCACATACATCAATATGTACTAGACCTAAGAGCTCGTTGGCTCTCTAACCTTTTCTACTAAAAGGTGACTTGGTCATTTTACCAAGAAGATAGGACTCACAGGTTAGAAGTGATTCACAATTATTGACTTCGAGGATTTTCTCTTGATTCAACCTATTTATCCTATTCTTATTTATATCACCTAGCCTATAGTGCCATAAGTAGATATCTGATATACTATCCAATCTAGGGTGCTTGCCAGTAAAATAGACTACATTAACAAGTTGTGATAACATATATATACTATTGTTCAATTATCCATGGAATGCAGTAATACCATTCATAATGACATTATAAACTCGTTTCTTTATTGAAATTTCATAATTGTTCATGGCCAAAAGGCCTATAGAAATGATATTTAAAAAGAAACTAGAATAGAAATGATAATCACTAAGAACAATAGTATGAGATTCAAATACAAGTTTTAAAATTCTTAAAGCTAGAACTGGAACTGGTCTTCCATCTCCAATGTTTAGGAATCTCTCGCCTTGCTCGAATCTTCTACTGACCTGCAACCCCTGCAATGAATTACAAATATGATAAGGGCTACCGGTATCCAATACCCAGTCAGTAATATCATAAATAGAGAAATTGCAAGGAGTTATCATATAAATACCTTGCCCAGCAACAGCTTGCTTCTTTCTCTGCCTATTCAGGTCCAGGAAGGTAATGTACTGAGGATAGTTTCTCTTCTAGTACTCCCACTTCTTGCAAAAGAAGCATTCAGCTTGACTCTTATCGGGCTTGATCTTTTTGGTCTGGTCCTGCATTGATGTCCCAGCCTGAACTTGCACCTTCTTTGTTTTCTTCATCTTATTCTTCTTCCCTTTTCTAAAGGGTTGAGAACTAGAAGACGAACCTCCCACTAAGTTCACCGACTCATTATGGAGCTAGTAATCCTTCTCAAAGTTTTGAAGTAACCCCAGTAAGCCATGGTAGTTTACTTCAGACTTTGTCATTCTATAATGAATAAGAAAAGGGAGATAGGACTTTGACAGCAAGTTCATTATTGCATCTTTCCCAAGTTGTTCATGTAAGAGAAAGTCGAGTTTGCTTAAGTGCTCTATTAGCTTGATCATATACAGTACATGATCAGTGACCAAGGCTCCATCCCACATTCTGATGTTGAAGATGGCATAACTAGTCTTATGCCTCTTAACATCATCGAGTGTGCCAAAAGAATCCTCCAACACTTAGAGCAATTCATTTGGTTGAGCTGTCTCAAACCTGCGATTGAACTCGTCGCTCATCACAGCCAGCATAATAAAGTGCACCATGGTTCGGTCACTGAGCCACTTCTGATAAGTATCTCTGACTGTTCCACGTGCATTGGCAGCTGGCTCCTTAGGTGCAGGATCCGTCAACACATATAGGATCCGTTCATGCTCCAGGATAATATTCAACTTTCGATACCAGCTACTGAAGTTGGATCCTACCAACTTATCATTGTCCAATAACGATCGGAGCGATATGGAAGTTGCCATGTCTGCATAAAGAAAAACCAAAATCTAATTAGTAATTGATTCATTAAATCTAAAGATTTGGACTTTAATCAAAAGATTTCTCCCACTATTTTATTCAAATTGGTAGCCTCTACCTCTAATTCGAGGAATTATCCTAATTTCTTAGTGGGTACTAGAATCCACATAGACTGTACACGAGCCTAACTTTGGTTGGCCCATCCATGTACATCTAAGGGTAGGTTCATAATCAATTATTTTTCCAAATAATTTTTAGTAATTAAATTTTGCCCAAGGCCCCTGATCAGTTGGCTTTGACCTTCTCAAAAAAGGGTCCAGTTATATCCAACCATTAACATGACCATACTTGGTCCATCCAACCAATAAATGATCAGGCCCAATTTTGGTTGGCCCACTTGACCACCATTTAGAAAGATATATCCAAGAGATCATATAATAAATGATAATTCCATCAATCGATAAGCACCAGACCTTTGGGCCTCCAATGATTATCCAACTGATGGACTCATTATCATCCACTTTAATAGAAGATTATGATCCAGTTATCATATAACTATTTTATTTTAGAGACCTAATAACTTTAGAAGATTTAATTTATAGAAGCAAGTAGGTCAGATTAACCAGCTTGTAATGATCCTCCCACTAACTTCACCAAGTCAGATTAAGGGAGACTATTAATATGATGGTCTAGGAGCACCTAAATCAGCCAAACTAATTTACCTAGCTGACATGAGTCAGCTCGAATAGTTAAGCAATCTGATCAAAACATAATCTCACCAATAGGCTAGATAAGTTCGATCAGTGAAAGGGTCTTTCAGGCTTGCCTTAGATACCATCAGAAATAGCCAGGTAAGCGAGCTACCAATTAAAAACCACTAATCTGATTTACCTTAGACACCAACTGATTCAATTAGTTTTAATTAGATCAACCTAACAGTTCATACTAGACCGCACAGCCAAGAATTAGGTCCATCTTGGGTCTTGTTAAAGACATGGATTTGACCAACGACAACTTTTGCAATTGATCTAGAAAATCGTTGACCAAATCTAAGACAATAATTGATTAGATTTAGTCAATTCCCTAATTAAGTCCATTCTTTAATCTAACCCTAGGTCTAATCCAATTAATGGACCTAATCTCCACTAACCCGTTAACCCAATGTATTATGATTCATATCACAGGATCTTTAATTTACAATGCTAGAATCTAATCAAACAACTTCTTAATTCTTAATTAAGTTTTGGGCTGAGGGTTGGGGTTTGGCTTTTCAAAAATTATTTTCATGTTTGTAAAATATTTTTACAATATGATTCTATCAACCAAGTTGCATGTTTGATTCATAATCAATATGCAAGTAACATAGACATGAATGTACTTTAGATCTAATCTAAATAGGTTCATATAATTGAAATGGTTCTAATAATAATCAATCATAAATCTACCTAAATAAAATCTAATATATTTATGAAGATAAAAATTAGATTAAAATATTTTTAATTAGATCATAAAATTTTTTAAATTTAATTTAAAATTTTATGATCAATATTTTAGATCAATACGTACTAAGACAACCTATTCACTGTAAAGGATAAACCTTATAGCAGGACAACCTTATGGCAGTTCGTGCAATCTAAAATATTTTATTTTTAAATATGAAATTATTTTAAATCTATTAAATTATAAATAAAATTATATTAAATCTAATAAATTTATGTTTAGAGTCAGATCATCATGAACTAAGATAACCTATTCATTGTAAGGGGTAAACCTTACAATAGGACAACCTTATGGCAGTTCATGAGATCTAAATTTTTTTTAAAATTTTAAATTTAATAATTAGATTATTAATTATATCTAATCTAAGAAATAATCTAAACATGCATAAAAATCAGATAACAAAAATCTTGCTCTGATACAAATTGAAGGTTCTTGATCTAGGGTTTTACAGGTAGATCTTGAAACTTTTTCAAGATCTTATAGTGGAAGACTTAAATTAATTAAATATTTATTTAAATAAATATTTAAAAATCTAGATCTTAAATTTATTATATGATCAAGGCATGATATTAAATCAAAAATTAAAATCACACAAGAAAGAAAAGGTTAATCAAATCAACCTAGATCTATACTACATCAAATGCAGGTATGAAGCTTATAGATCATATCTATTACCTGAGCAAGTTAGACATTCCAACTTGCTGATCCGAGCTTGAGGATGAGATCATGAGTTGCACATACATCCGGCCTCTAGGAGTCATCCACATGAGCCTATGATCTCTGATCTGAAGTCCGATGCAGGAAATTAGCACAGCATGCTAGTACTGTACTGATCCTTCTTCGATGATTGATCTGATGCTCCCTTCTTTGAAATTTGGACTCTCCAAAATATGAAAATAAAGATGAGAGTTTACTGATCTAAGAATCTCTAAGAAAAAATCTAAAAAAAGGAGGAGAGATTGAAAATAAAATAGCCCTAGAAGAAGACCCTCTTCTTCTTCTCTTTTCTCTCACGTAGACACCTTGCTTGGTTCCTATGGAACCCCTATGCCCAATGTCCCTCTTCCTCTGATTTTTGCACAATCAAAATCTATCCCAAAGCTTTATATTTTATGAAAAAATTAGAATAAAATTCATTCAATAAGTAGAGAGAAAGAAGAGTCCAAGTTAGATCAAAATCCTAGACCAGGAATATCCAATCATAGGAAGTTATTGGAGCGCCTAAATCTTCGGTGCCTCCTCCACAATTATTGGCATGGACCAGCAAGAGAGGACACACAAGAAAGGATATTATTTTCATGGAATAAGATAAGAATTAATTAAAAGAGGGGGCGGCACTCAAGGAAAGGTGTTTTGGTCAACAAGGATTCTATCTCATAGAATCCTAAGCAAAACTAACTCCACTTTTGACTTGGTCTTCCAACAAATTGCCTTATGAGAAAAAGAGGAGAGAAAGAGGGCATGAGAAGCCATGGGAGTGGAGAATTTTCATATAAGAAACTAAACAAAAAAGGCATGGTGCGTGAAGATTAAGTGGGGCAAGAGATAGGGAGTCCTAGTCACACTAGGACTCCTATTTTGACTTGGTCAAACAAGACCTTTTAACCAAATAAAATCAAGATTAAACCAACCCAATTAAATAAGGCCATAACTCATTTAAGGACTTAATTAAATTAGATTAAATTAAATTTAATTTTAATTTATTTTCTAATCAAATTAAAAAATTGTGTTAATTCGAGTCCTAGTAAGACTAGGACTAGTTCTTCCTTGCACTTGGCTTATCCAATAAACCAATTGAACTTGATCCAATCAAGCCCAAACCAAATCTAATTAAATCATATTTAAGTAAACTTAATCTCAACATATTGGCTTAATCAAATTAATCTAATTAGCAATCTAATTGCTAATCGATCCTCCTATAATACTTGCACTAGGTTAAATACCAATCGTATTGATTGTTTAATCCTAGAACGATTCTTAATCGTTGATCAACCATTTGATCAGATCATAAGCTTTAATATGTGTGACCTTATAGATCTGAACCTAAGTTGGTAGCACAAGAATAAATTTTTGTACCAATTGAAGTGACCATCTAGCAATGATACCCGACGGTCGAACAGGTCAAAGGTGTAGAACACCATCCTTAGAACCCATGCGGATATAGTTTCCATATAATTCATCCCTTTGACCACAATGCTCGTAGGATACCTCTTAGTTCAACTGTCAACTCTAATCAGGTTATCCACATTATATTTCAAAATATCAAATCCATCTGATGGATTTCCCTAGCCAAGATTTTCTATATTGAAATATAGTGATACATTCTTGTCCAACTCTTGGAGTGGTCAATTCCATCTTGATCACACTTTAACTTCACAAGTTTTTGACTATGCCCAGAAGCCTTTCGTTGCTGAATTAAAAATTCAATTAGTTTGATACCAAAGCATAGTGAGTTGCTTGCAAGTCATTGAGGTGATCTCAGGTCTAAGAGATACTTATACCTATATCCCATCAGAGATATTCTCGATAGCAGAATGCTCTAGAGTTGGTCATGTTCAATGATGATATACCCATACATCTCACTTGTATGTCATGCCAATGTCTCCACACTTCTTGGTTTAGAGGACAACCAACCTATATGACATATAGCGATCTATGCTCGATAGATGCTGTTGTCCTAATTAACAGTCTATCATTAGGTCGTGAACAAATTCAAGGACTAATCGATAAATCCTCTCCTCATCGAAACTAAATAGTCCTAAGAACTTCATCACAACAATGGAGTTCATTAGAAGATGTAAACTTATGATAAAAAAGATGCCAAAATATTTTTATTAATTAATAAATTAATTATAATTATAAAATAGCTCAACCGTCAATAGGCTATCGATTGACTTTGGGACATAATTTCCAACACATCGATGGTCGAGTCCTATCATAGCACTGGAGCCATAGCTCAGGCTAAAGAATCGAAAGACTAGCATATTCTGCATCGCTATCATATTTGATTTTAGATCAGGATAACATCGATTTTCGGAAGATTGATGAAAAGAAGAACTTGACTGACCCATTTGCTATGGCCTCAGAACTAAGGAGTTCTATGAACTCAAGTGGAAGGTAGGATATTTGATATCATTCTGATTGACTTTAGTCCAAGTAGAAGTTATTGAAAAATATATCCTAAAGCCAATTATCAAAGTAGTAGATGATTGAAATTAGTAAATGAATTATCTAATGATAGTAATTATTTGACTGATTCATCATAGAAGTGAAGAAAAAAATCTTGTTTCCCCGGTCAGGTTCATTCAGATCTGATTGGATCAAGAGGGATCCTTCAAAAATTTTTCTCTAAGATCCTAATCAAATCTGAGACTCTTCAAATCTAATCTTATTGATCTAATAAAATAAAATAAAATAAAAATTAAATTAAATTTAATTTAATTATACCTTTATTTTGGGTAATTCAATTATCCTATGATGATCTCAATGTTTGCTTGAGGTTCTGGATGTAGCCATGCAAGCACTTGGCCTCTACCGGTATCCACTCTGATACGATCTGAAGATCTTCTTCTCAATTAATTCTTCAAAAATTAGATCTAGATCTGATCTTGAAGATCTTCAAAAACTCTTTTGAAGAACAATCATTGTCTCTTGCAGTAGTACTGCCTTCTTCCTTTCCTGTCGCCTTTTACTTGCTTGAATCATACCTAACTCGTGCCCAAAACCTCTTGGGTGCAAAGAGTAGAGAGAGGACCAGACAGTGGCATGGAGAAGACGGAAGAAAAGCTTTGTGGAATGGGCTAAGGGTAGAAGCTCTTTATTCTAGGCGTAGATAGGGTTAATATAGATCCTGTTATGTCATGCAGTGCCACATCATCCCGACCAATCATGACTCTTTGTGCAATCAAATCTAAATCTGATTGGTTGGATGACATCATCTAATCTAATCAAATTAGAGTTCCTCAAAACTCTCCTTAGATGGTGTCAAGACTGGGTCAAACAAGTCTTCTTGGCGCCATCTAGGTTGATTTCCTGAAGTAACTGGAGTTCCATCTGTATGGGACTCCAAATCTTATCCTCATGGGGTGCATGCCTTCCTAGGCATGCACCCCTTGCCTGTCTACTTTTTAGTAGGAGGACAAGGGTCAAGGTTCTCTCCTATGGGTGCATAACACATGGCCAGATGTCTAAGTGTCAAAAGTCAATATTTGACCAAAGTCCAAAGACAAGATTTAGCAGGTGACGAAAAATGGCAGGTGTTGTCTCAAATTTATTTCATAAATTAAGACAATACTTTTCTGATCTGAATAAGCTCAAGTCAAACCAAGTAAAGATTTTTGAGTGAGCCCAAACACATTTAGCTCAGTCGAGATAAGTTTTAATAATTTTTGAAGGAGAACATTAGGCTCAATCGTGTGCTAGCACGATTTTCTTGAACCTAATGGAATCTTATTCAAATTAATTGAACTAGGTTAATCCAATTGATGATATCTAGATCCAAAACCTTATTTGTATGATCCAGTTAGGTTCAATTCCATATGGTAATGGGATATGTCGTGATCTCTATCATCGTAAACACCAAAATACCTTCCGATGGATCAGAACTTTTCTGATTCAGACAACTAGTATGATCGATCATCCAAATTATTCTAACTGCTCCCAAAATCCACCAATGACACCTAGCAGCATATGGTGGCAACCCATTAGAACTAAAAGTGAACCTCTTAGTGCAATTTTCTATGTGATTAAGTTCCTATATCTTGAGCCCCGACTAGATTAGTGTTAAGGTGAACTCGTCAATCCCTAATATCTATCATATGAATTAATCATTCAATTCAAGTCCAATGTGAAAACCCTAATTGAAACTCTTTCTATTATTTCACTCTACCATGGCCATGGGCTTTATGGACTTGATTCTAATGATCATCATAGGGCTGCTCCTCTTCTACCGAGATAGATAGATCTCCTATTGGTGCAATCTAATTCCTACAATGAACATACTATAGCCAACATACACCTCAAGATATCGAATGGCTAGGAGATCGAGTTATAGTACAGTCAAACTATAACACCTTCAAGATAAACTGCTGATGCACCTTGGGTCAAAGAACCAGACACACCACTGCAGCTTAGAGCCAGTCATCAATGAGAAGGTAGACTTCCTCTGACTTTTTGAGGTAGTTATGCTTAGTGCCCTCATTCTCTAACGAGTACCTGTACTCTCGCTTCGATATCTCTATACTATAGACTCAAGACTCATCTACCCCAAAGAAGCGATCATACACCAACCTTCCAAATCAATCACCATCCTCATGATGATCCTACGATTGGAAGCATTTTATGAGTTAATAATGAAAATTCATGTCTTAAATTTTCAACTCTTGAAAATATGAACTATCATTATCATTAACTCAAGGGATGTATCATAGACACTTTCAAATATACATTATGATAGAAAATAATTTATTTTATTATTTATAATTAAAATTATAATTTTATCCTTAGAAGTGTATTACTAGTGTCAGCCAATCTAGCTTCTAAGACACACATATCTAACAAGCATCCACTTGACCTAAAGCTAATTGGCTACAAATCTAAGTCCCATCTTCTCACGGTGGGCTTCGATCTTCTACTGGCTCAACGGCTTTGTGAGTGGATCTGTCGCATTATCTGTGGAGTCGACTCTCTTAACCTCGATGTAACCTTTCTCAAGGTAATTATGGATGAGGTGGTATCGCTGCTCGATGTGCTTGGATTTTTGATGAGACCTCGGCTCCTTAGCTAGGACTATGGTGCCGTTATTATCGCAGTATAGAGAAATGGCATCTGATGGCATCACTCCAATCTCTATGATGAACTTTTTGTACTAGAATGCCTCCTTTATAGCTTCTGATGTAGTGATGTACTCTACTTCCATGGTGGAGTTTGCTATTACTGTTTGCTTGGAACTCTTTCAACTGATAGCACCACCATTACACATAAACAGACTCCATGATGTGGACTTTTGATCATCTATATCAGACATAAAATCTGAGTCTGTATACCCCTAGACTTGGAGTTTTTCATTACCAAAAACCAACAACATATCCTTAGTTCTTCTAAAGTACTTAAGGATACATTTCACAGAAGTTGAGTATTCTTCATCTGGATTTGACTGATATCTTCTCGTGATACTCACAGCATGGACTATATCAGGTTGTGTACATAACATGGCATAGATGAGGCTCCCTATTACTGAAGCATTAGGAATCTTGCTCATGCATTCAATCTCCTCAGGTGTATTGGGATACATTTTCTTGGAGAGATGAATGCCATATCTAAAGGGTACTAATCTTCTCTTGGAGTTTTCCATGTTAAACCTCTTTAACACTTCCTCTATGTATATCTTCTGTGAAAGACCTGGCATCCTATTTAGTCTATCTTTATAGATCTTAATTCCTAGAATAAAGGATGCTTCTTCTAGGTCTTTCATGGAGAATTCTTTAGTTAACCATATTTTAACTATGGTCAACATAGAAATATCATTCCCAATAAGGAGGATATCATCCACGTATAATACGAGGAAGACAATAGCGCTCCCACTGACCCTTTTGAAAATACATGGTTCCTCCTCATTTTTGATGAAATAAATAATTTGATCACATCATTAAAATGAGTATTTCAGCTCTGAGATGCTTGCTTAAGTCCATATATGGATCTTTGCAACTTGCATACTTTATGATCAGCATCATTAGATGTGAAACCTAGCGGCTATTCCATATAGATATCTTCCTCAAGGTATCCATTTAAGAATGTCGTTTTTACATCCATTTGCCATATTTCATAATCGAAATAGGCTGCAACAGCAAGCAATATGCGGATGGATTTTAGCATAGCTATTGGTAAAAAGGTATCCTGATAGTCAATGCCTTCACGTTGACTATACCCTTTTGCCACTAATCTAGCTTTGAATGTGCCCACATTTTCATCTACACCAATCTTTCTCTTGTAGATCCATTTACACCCAATAGGTACCATACCTTCAGGTGGATCTACCAAGGTCCAAACTTGGTTTGAGTGCATCGAGTCAATTTCTGACTTTATTATCTCTAACCATTTCTCGAAGTCGATATCCGATATCACCTCATCACAGATTTTGGGATCATCACCATGAACTCCATTATCTATGAGGAATATTTTCTCTACTTTCTCTAAAATAGTACCTAAGTACCTCTCAGGGGGATGAAAAATCCTTTTCGATCTATGAGGTGGAGAAGGTAGTGATTGTATTGGCTCAACCTGATTTGGTTCCGTAGGGTCCTTAGCTCGTTGCTTTTGTGAGACTTTCTCCTCGAGCTTGATCTACTTTCCAATGCAGCCATCTGGAGTAAACTATTTTTCAAGAAAAATGGCATGCCGACTTACAATCATATTATGATCTTCTAAAATGTAGAAATAATATCCTAATGATTCTTTAGGATATCCTATAAATTGAGCTCTAAAGGATCTATAATCTAACTTGTACGCTTGTTGTCTTTTGACATGAGCCGGACAATCCCAAATTCTGAGATGACTCAAACTTGGTTTCTTACCATGCCATATCTCATACGATGTGGTAGGAACAGTTTTAAAGGAAATCCTATTTAGTAAATATATAGCAGTTAATAGACTATGTCTCCAAAGAAAATCAAGGAGGTCTGTGAAGCTCATTATGGTTCGGAGCATATTTAATAGGGTCTGATTCCTCCATTCTGAAATTTCATTGAGTTAAGGTATTCCAGATGGAGTCCATTGAGAGACTATACCATTTTGCTTAAGATAGTCCAGAAATTTCCAACTAAGGTATACACCTCCTCGATCTGATCGAAGAACCTTAATGGGTTTTCCAGTTTGCTTTTCAACTTCATGTCTGAATTTTTTAAACTTTTCAAAGGCTTTAGACTTATGTCTCATAAGATACACATACCCATACTGAAATAAATTATCGGTAAAGGTTACGAAGTAGTCAAAGTTGCCTCTAGCTAGCACATCAAATGGGCCGCACACATCAGTATGTACTAGGGCAAGTAGTTTCGTGACCCTTTCCCCATGTCCTACAAAAAGGAGCTTAGTCATTTTGCCATGAAGACAAGATTCATAAATTGGATATGACTCGAAAGTCAATGGACTCAATAGCCCGATTCTCTCCAATTTGTTAACCCTATCTTCTGCTATATGACCTAGTCTTAGGTGCCATAGATACCTATCATTTGGACTATCCCTGTATTATTTTGATCTTATGGAATTCACATTTTGCTCGATATTAAAAATAGATACATCAATATGTAATTGATAGAGACCGTTAATGATGAAACCATTTACAATTTTTTTTCTTTCATAAAGAATATTATAATGGCCCTTAAGAAAACTAATTACATAGCTGTCTTATGCTAAATATGAAATAAAAATCAAATTTCTACTTGCAGTAGGCATATAATAACAATCCCTAAGTGCTAAATCTAAACCAGACTGTAGTCGAAGAAGGTAGGTTCCCATGGCCATAGTAGCAATCCTTACTCCACTTTCGATGCGTAGGATCATCTCACCATCTCTCAACCTCCTGCTATCCTTAAGATCCTATATAGAAGTGCACAAATGAGTACTAGAACTAGAGTCAAGCACCCAACTGGATGTATAAGAAATCATAAGGCTTAGACTCAATAATGAGCATACCTCCAGAAGGACCTGTCCTTCTTGTTCTTCAGGATGGCCAGGTATGTAGGGCAGTTCCACTTTCACTGGCCATCAATATTATAATGGAAACACTTTTCTTTATTAGTGATCTTCTTGTTTAGCTCTACCTTCTTTTTCTTTCCTCCTTCCACCTATTTTTTCACAAACTTCTTCTTCTTTCCAAAAAACTTTTTTTTGAAAGAAGTCTGTTCCATAGCAAGTACCGAGCCTTTAGAATCCTTTCATAGAAAGCTCAGCGGTAACCAGCATATTCATCAAGCTCAGGCCAAGAGTAATTCTGAAGTTTATGCATGTGGTAATTCATGATGAACTTGCCCATATGCATCAGTCAAGGATTGCAGAATTATATCATTCTGCATAGGTCCAAGTCTAACTTCACACCGAGCTTCTCAAGCTCTTCCATGTCCTTGATCATCATGTCAGACAGTGATCTTGGACTGACTGCCCATCATGCATCTTAGCCTTAAAAAGTCATGTTTAGTGACCTTGATATTTGGCTGCGCGACTCTATTCACCAAACATCTCTTGCAGGTGAGCCAATATTTGGCGGACAGTCCCGATATCTTCATGTTGATGCTGGAAGCTCATCAGACATCGAGTCCAATATGTAATATCTGATCCTTATTATCTTCGTCCAATCCATTTATTCCAGAGATGCTCTCTGTTCAGCGGATGGACGAGGCTGGTAATGGTGGGAGGGTCCTGGAGGATCCCGATCCAATGCATGAGGTTAACTTCTCGAAATCCCAAAAATAATTTTGAAGTTTTGGAGCCAATCCTTGTAATTGAGTTCGGTTAGTCTATGGGTGTCCAGGATATGGGCTAGTGGGTTGGACGCAGATATTTTTCTTTTTTCTATAGAGACTCAAAGTTTCTGGTTAGATTTTGTAATTAAGACTTGACCAATTTATTTAGGGGTTAGATTTTTAAACAAATTAGCTCATACTATTTTCTCAAATCCCTACACTCCCTCTGTAGAGATGCCAAAATCTTCATGATTATTGATTTTTAGTGGATGGTGCAGTCCCACAAACTGACTCATCACCTCACCTAACATTTATTGATGATCGGTTAACCAATGAGTGAACAGCTCTTGTCCAATGATTCTCTAATCATGGTGCACCTAGGCTTGGTCTCTAATTCATGAATCTCTCCATACCCAAAATATTGATCCACTCCTTAGTTAAGTTAGACCCACCATTTGCATAGATTGGATTTCTAATTGGGTCTCTCACCGTATCCAGAATATTGAGTCCAATCCATCCTTCAGCCAGTAGCATCCAATGCCTAATAGACATGGTTGCATCTTTTTGATGCAACTGAACCACTATGACCAACCGAGAATAATCAATCTCGGAAAGGGCCTGCATACCTACAATGGTGGAAGACCTTACACATAATCTTTTCTTAAGAAGATTTGATTTAAGTCTCTTTAAACTTGACTTGACATAGCCATAACCATTATGACTAACCTAGTGGCATGGGTTAGCTCGGATTGCTAGCCACCTTAGATTAGGACTGAGCCAACAAATATGGTCAGGTAAGTGAGATTGGAGGAAGGGATATGCCATTAACTTGATAAGAATGCATTCGAGTCGAGTAGCTTCCAATTAAAATCCAGTCGGTCGTATCTGCCAAACTTATCTTAGGCACCAAATTATTGAGCCAGAACCAATCGGATTAGCCTACAATCCAGACTCTAACCACTAAGTCTAATTAGGTCTTAACTTGATCAATCACTCATGTGACTCAACCTTGAACTGGACTTAATCCTATTAAGCTGGTCAATTTAAGCACTCTTGATCCCATCTAACCAACTCTTGATTTGGTTTGATCAACCGCTAGACCTAATTGAGCTACCCAAGCCCGAACCCAATTTTATGAATATGTTTTAGATCTAAAAATTCTCAATTTTAGACCTAATATATTTCATAATCTTAATTCTTAATTAAGTTTAGGATTCATAAACAAAACATGTATATAAAATCCTAGGATTTTAGGATCTAGGATTTCATAGAAAATAAGTTTTAGATTTTTTAGAAAGTAAGTTTTTGGTTTCTGATTAAGGACGAAAGCGCAGCATCCCTACACATCATAAGAACACCCCATCGAATGAGAGGAGAGGACTTTTAAACTCTACTTCATTCTTATGATCGAACGGTCAAGGAGAACGTCTTAATCAGAAACATGATAAATCTACAAAATTAGTTAGATCTACATCACATATCACATATATAAAATTAATCTAACTAAAAACATATTTTGCATACATCTCATGTATCATATCATGCATGTTTTTAGATCTAAATTATCTCATAAATATCTAAAAATTAAGATTTAAATTTGATCATATCAAATTAAAATTTATTCTAGATAATTTTATAGAACTATTCTACAACTAGTCTAAACATGCATCTATCATATCTCATATAAATAAATTAAATAAATTTATTTTTTATTTTTTAAATTTAATTATAATATTTATAATATTAAAAAATATTAAATAAATATATTTAAAAATTATAATTAATTAAATTAAAATTATGATCATGTTAGACTACACATAGAATAATTCTATTCCTAGTCTAGTCATGCATCTCATACATCTTAGATCTAGATTATTTAATTTTTAATTTTCTTATTTTAGATCTAATCATATCTCATGTTATATCTAAAATCATCTAATTATCAGATCAAAAATAAATTAAAAATAGATCTAATAAATTTTGGAATCTAGCTCTAATATCAATTGAAGGAAAAAACCTTATTTCTTGGATCAGATTCATTTAGATCTGATTGGATCAAGAGGGATATTTCAAAAAAAAATTTCTAAGATCCTAATTAGATCTAAGAGTCTTTAAATTTGATCTTATTAATCTAATAAAATAAAATAAAATAAAAATTAAATTAAATCTAATTTAATTATACTTTTATTTTGGATAATCCAATTACCTTATGATGATCTCGTTGTTTACCTAAGGTTCTGGACGTAGCCATGCAAGCATTGGCCTCTACCGATATCCACTCTGATAGGATCTAGAGATCTTCTCCTTCTCAATCAATCCTTAAAGAATATATCTAAATCTAATCTTGAAGGTCTTCAAAACTCTTTTGAAAAACAATCATTGTCTCTTGCAGCAATGCTGCCTTCTTCCTTTCCTGTCGCCTTTTACTTGCTTGAATCACACCTAACTCGTGCCCAAAACCTCTTGGGCATGGAGAGGAGAGAGAGGACCAGAGGGTGGCATGGAGAAGGAGGAAGAAAAGCTTTGTTGCATGAGCTAAGGGTAGAAGCTCTTTATTCTAGGTGCAAATAGGGTTTATATAAATCTTGCTGCGCCATGCAGTGCCACATCATCCCAGCCAATCATGGCCCTTTGTGCAATCAGATCTAAATTTGATTGGTGGGATGACATCATCTGATTTAATCAAATTAGAGTCCCTCAAAACTCTCCTTAGATGGTGCTAAGTTTGGGTCAAACAAGTCTTCTTGGTGCCATCTAGTTTGATTCCCTAAAGCAACTGGAGTCCCATCTATATGGGACTCCAAATCTTATCCTCATGGGGCGCATGCCTCCCTAGGCATGCACCCCTTGCCAGTCTACTTTTTGGTAGGAGGACAAGGACCAAGGTTCTCTCCTATGAGTGCATGACATATGGGTAGATGTCTAAGTGTCAATGGTCAATATTTGACCAAAGTCCAAAGACAAGATTTAGTAGGTGACAGAAAATGGCAGGTGTTGTCTCAAATTTATTTCATAAATTAAGACAATCCTTTTCTAATCTAGACAAGCTCCAGTCAGACCAAGTAAAGATTCCTGAGTAAGACCAAATATATTTGGCTCAGTCGAGATAAGTTTTAATGATTGTTGAAGGAGAACATTACGCTCAATCGTGGGCTAGCACGATTTTCTTGAATGTAATTGAATCTTATTCAAATCAATTAAACTGGGTTAATCCAATTGATGATATCTAGATCCAAACACTTATTTGTGTGATCTGGCTAGGTTCAGTTCCATATGGTAATGGGATATGTTGTGATCTCTATCATCGACATCATCGAAAAATTTTTCGTTGGATCAGAACTTTTTGGATTCAGACAACTAGTCTGATCGATCATCCAAATCATTCTAATTGCTCCCAAAATCCACCATTTACACCTAGCAGCATATGGTGGCAATCCATCAAAACTGAAAGTAAACCTTTAGGTGTAGTTTTCTATGTGATTAAGTTCCTCTATATTGAGCCCCAACCAGATTAGGGTTAAGGTGATCTCGTCAAACCCTAATATCCGTCATATAAATTAACCATTCGATTCAAGTCCAATGTGAAAATCCTAATAGAAACTCTTTCTATTATTTCACTCTACCATGGCCATGGGCTTTATGGACTTGATTCTCATGATCATCATAGGGCTTCTCCTCTTCTACCGAGGTAGATAGATCTGCTATTGGTGCAATCTAATTCCTACAATGAACATGCTATAGCCAACATACACCTCAGAGTTTCGAATGGCTAGGAGATCGAGTTATGGTGTAGTCAAACTATAACACCTTCAAGGTGAACTATCGATGCACCTCAGGTCAAAGAATTAGACACACCACTGCAGCTTCGAGCCAGTCATCGATGAGAAGGTAGGCTTCCTCATGACTACTCAAGGTGGTCACGCTCAGTGCCCTCATTCTCTAACGAGTATCTGTACTCTCGCTTCGGTATCTTACACCATTGACCCAAGACTCATCTATCTTAAAGAAGCGATTGTATACCAACCTTCCAGATCAATCACCATCCTCATGATGATCATATGGTTGGGAGCATTTTATGAGTTAATAATAAAAATTCATGTCTTAAATTTTCAACTCTCAAAAATATGAACTATCATTGCCATTAACTCAAGGGATGTATCACAGATACTTTCAAATACACATTGTGATACAAAATATTCTATTTTATTATTTTTAGTTAAAATTATAATTTTTCCCTTAGAAGTGTATTACAAGTGTCAACCAATTTGGCTTCTAGGGCACACATATCTAACAAAAAATTCTATCTTCCTTAAATGAACTCCTAAATTATGATAAAGTTTTTAGAACCATAATTAATTGATAAAGGAGGATTTATCGAATGGTTCTTAAATTGTTCAAGATCAAATGATAAGTTATTAATAAAGACGATAACTTATCGAGTATAGGTCACTGTATGCCATATGTGTTGGTTGTCCTCGTAACCAAGTGGTGTGGAGACATTGGTATGGCATCTAGGTGATCTATACTGATCATGATCAATATAGCACTCTACTATCAAGAGTAGCTAGCTAAGGCCAATGGATATAAGTATCCCTTCAACCTGAGATCACCATGGTGACTTGCAAGCAACTCACTACATTTTAGTGCCAGACTGTCTATATTTTTAATATAGGTTTGAAAGATTTTTAAATATAGTCAAGTACTTATGAAGTCGGTGTGTGAGTCAAGATGGGATTGACCACTTTTGATTAGCTTCAGGAAGAGAATGTCTCGTTGTATTTCAATTTAGCAAAACTAAGGCCTGGGTAATCCTCGTGAGGAGTCACGAGATTTGCAAAATTTTGAGACATAATAGAGATGACTTGTATGAGTGTTGATAGCATACTCAATGTCGTTTTGAGCATTATTTATCAAAGAGATGAATTATACGGTAACCATAGGCCAGGATTCTAAGAATATTATTTTGCATACATTCGATCTATCCGGACATCGAGAACCACTACTAGATGGTTACTTCGACTGATATAGAAATTGGTTTCTATGCTATCGGCTAAGGTTCGATTCTCTAGGATCATACACGGTAAAGGTTGTAATCTAATCAGATGATTAATCAATAATTGAAAATCATTCTTAGGTCAAACTATCAATATGATTGGTGATTAACCTAATGCAAGTATTCCAGGAGGATCGATTAGCAATTGGATTGCTAATTGATTCAATTTGATTGAGCAATTGGGCTGAGATCAAGTTTAATTAAATTAGATTTAATTAAAATTAGTTTAGACTTAATTAGATTAAGTCTAATTGATTTATTGGATAAGTCAATTGCAAGAAAAAAATAATTCCTAGTTGGACTAGGATTTGAGTACACCTAATTCATAATTAAGTTAGGATTTAAATCAGATTTAAATATGATTTAAATCTAAATTAATTAGGTTTCTAGTAGGATTAGGATTACCCATAATTAGGCTTGCATTAATCTTGTTTTAATTGGGTTAAAAATTGATTTGACCTAATCAATACATGAGAATCCATGTTAGACTAGGATTCCTTGTTTCCTTGCACAAATTATCTCCAATGCCCACCTAATTTTATTTTTAGATTTTTTTTATGATTTCCATGCCTAAGATTGGTTTTCTATGCCCCATATCTAGTTTAATTTAAATCAAATATGATTTGGTTCGTTATGGAAAGTGGTTTGGGTTTGTTTCATTTTGAATGAGTCCCAATTGACCAAAACACCTCTTCCCTATTTGCGCCATGCTTTCCATGGCATTTATTTATTTGTGTGCCTATTCATTAGGGATTTTTCATGGTTTTTACCTTCCTTTGGTCATTGGCTTCAGGTTGTTCATGCAAAAAATAAAGGAGGGTGGCATCCAAGAGATGGACGCCACCAAGACTCCTTGGAAGACTAGGTTTTGACCTAGTCTTCCTAATAAATTGGGTGCCTCCTATTTTCTTGGGGTGAACGTCATATCTTGGGTTTCTCCATGAAAATTCAAGAGAAAAAAGAAGAGGAGGCATGGGAAATTGAGGGGCTAAGTTTCTTGGAGGAGACTCTTCAATTAAGACATCAAAAGTTGATGTCTTGTAGAGACAAAGGTAAGAGAAGATTGTCTTCTCTTATAGTTTTCTTTCAAGTTTTTTTCTCTTTCTGATTTTATATGATTTTTATGTGATAAAAATCTAAGAGAAAAAGGTAGAGATCATGGTGGATCAATGCTCTAAGGAGTTGGGGCATGGTGTTTTGATTTGAACTTGAATTGATCTTGTCCTGATGAGAGAAGAAGAAGAGAAGAAGGTCTTCTCTTAGGATTTCTTTGAGAACCCTTCTTCTCCATCTTTTGTGAGGTTTTTATCATCTCTAAAATCTAAGAGAGAGATGCCTATAGAGCATGAAAAATGATTGAGGAGAAGGTCTCCACTTGTCCTGGCATGGGGATGCATTCAGGATATCAAAGGTTGATGTGCTGAAAGAGAAGATCTGTCTTCTCTTAGGATAGTTTTTTATACATTTTATTTTTTAATTTTTGAGAGATCCAAGAGTTGGGTTTCTTCCTCAATCCTCCATGTATTCTTTATCTCTTGAAGGATCTAAGAGATCTAAGGAATATCTATTTGATTAACCATCAGGAGGGATTCGCAAGAAGCTAGCACTTCGAGCAGATCTTCGTTCGACGAACCTCTGATTTTATTACAGCCTCGTATGGATCACCTGTAGAAGCTGGATGCATGTGCAGCTCCAAAGGCAACAACAAAAGTTAACCACAGAGTTCTCAACCCATGAAAAGATAAGAGATCTGATCTCTTCTCTCACCTAGATATGATCTAGGTTTTAGATCTAGATTTATTCTAGATCTAGGATATTGATTTGATCAAAGCCAAACACGTTTGTTTTCAAATTTAGAATGCATTATGACATGTTATAGGTCCTAGATGTAGGGTTTAATAATTAGATTACATGCATTTATAGATTAAATGGTTTAATCTGCATGTTCCACTGTGTTATTTTCCAAAAAGGTTTTGAAATTCATTCTTGAAACCCTGCATATTTTTCATCAAATTCAGCCTACCTCGAACTTTAATCACAGATAATAGGCATCAATTTGCTAGGACAAAGTTTACTGAGTTCTACAAGGATTTGAATATCTTCTATCATTTCACATCTGTGGCCCATCCTCAAGTGAATAGTGAAGCTGAAGTGACCAATAGAACTCTATTGCAAGGAATAAAGACTAAGCTTGAGCAAGCAAAAAGAACATGGATGGATGAACTTTATCATGTGCTTTGAGCTCATACAACTACTTAATGGTTGCTAACTAGAGAGACTCCATTCATCCTAGCATTCAGGACTAAAGTAATCATATCGATTGAACTTGGACTTTCCTCAGCATGAGTTGAAGCCTTTGATGAATGGAATAATTCACAAAATCTTAGTGCAAATATTGATCTATTAGAGAAAAAGTAGGAGAAGGCCCAAATTTGGATGGCAGCTTATAGGCAGAAGGTGGTACAGGATTATAACTCCAGAGTTAAAAGTAAAATCTTTAAAATTGGAGATTTAGTGCTATGACGAGCGGATATCTCATAGCCACACAATCAAGGCAAGCTCGCTTTGAACGGGGAGGGCCCCTATGAGGTCGTAGAAATCATCCGATTAGGAACTTATTACCTGAAGGAGCTTAGAGGGGCTACACTCCCTCAACCCTGAAACTTAGAAAATTTGCGAATGTACTATCAATAACCTCACTTCAATAAAATTTCTTTATTTCAATGTCCCTATTTTTGGTGCAAATTGAATGATGGCAGGAAATTATTCAACCAAACTTTGTTCTTAAATGAACGGTGAAGACCTTCAATTCTTAAATAGGAGGTTAACCTCATCATAACGAGGGTGAAGGCCTCTGATTCTTAAATAGGAGGTAATAGAGAGAGAGGCCCTCTTAATGTCCTTTTTGCGCCTAGGCAACTTTATTAGAAGTAGGAGGTGAACCTCGTCCTAATAAGAGTAATAGTCAACCACATTAGGAATAGGGGATGGACCTCATCCTAATGTGGATTAAGACCCTTATAAGGGATTGAAGGCCTTTGGTCCTTAAACAAGAGGTAATGAGGAGAAGCCCTCTCAATAGTTCTTTTATGCTCCGACAATCTTGTTAGGAATATGAAGTGAACCTAGTCCTAACAAAGACAATAGCCAACCATGCTAGATACAGGAGGTGTGAAGGAAATAGATTTAGGATTTTAGGATCAGATTTTTAAACTTTTTCAAATTTACGCAGTGGAAGAGATAAATTAATCAAATTAATATATAAATATATAAGAAAAACTCCTAGATCAAGGATCCTATTACATGATCTAAGCATTCTATTAAATCAATAATTAAAAGATGAGAAGAAAACATATTGATCATATCAACATGTATCTGCATTAGATCAAATCCAGGTATGTAACAAGAAGATCTTATCATCCTTACCTTTGTAAGTTAGACTTTTTAGCTCACTGATCTGGGGTTGAGATTGATGCTCCAAGCTGCACAAAGTGTCCGACCTCTACAAAATATCCACACGAGCCCTCGATCATTGATCAGAAATTTGATGCTCGAAAATCAGCACCATATGCTAGTACTGTACTAATCCTTCTTCGATGGTTGATCTGGATTTTTTTTTTCAAAATATAGACTCTCCAATTTTTTAGAAGAAAGGGAAGAGACTTTTGAACCTAAGACACCTCTCAAAAATCTATAAAGAATGAGAAAGAGGTTAAAGAAAAACCATAGAAGAAGAACCCTTCTTCTTCATCTTTGTTTCTCTCACCAAGGCACTCTTATTTTGTCTCCACAAAATCCCATGTCCCAACCTCTTTGCACCTAGCCTTTCCATGCCCAATAAGCTTTCTCTAATGTCTAAAATCTCTAAAAAAATTAGACCCTAAAAACTCTTTTATAGGGAGTTAGGATAGAGTCCTTGTCTAGGTCAAATACCTAGCAAGGAATGTTTAGAAGAGGCAAGACAAGGGGCGCCCAACTCTTGGGCACACCCTCCTTTCTTTTTAGCATTGACCACCAGCATTTGGTACCCAAAATTCCCTCTTTTCCACCAAAAAATTTTGATGAAAAATAGGAGGGTTGGTGGCAAGCGTGGGTAGAAGTTTTGATAACAACAAACACTATCAAATAAAGTTTGAATTCAAATCTTCTGACCATATTTAACTTGGTCCTCAACAACATACCATGTAAGAAAGAAGGGAAAGAGTGGGACACGCGTGGGCTTCTCTTGGGTGTAGAGAGTTCACAAAAAAACCAAATAAGTGGCATGGGAAGGGGTGTGAGAAGCCAAGTGGCGCAAGGAGAGAAGTCCTAGTCTCACTAGGACTTCTATTTTGACTTGGTCAAAGTTATCTATGAATAAAATGAAATCAAAATTAATTGAACCCAATTAGAGTAGATCTTAATCAAATTAAGAGGCTAATTAAATTAGATATAAATCTAATTTAATTTTTAATCAAATTAGAAATTGGGTTGATACAAGTCCTAATTAAACCAGGACTCATTCTTTCTTGCAATTGGCTCATCCAATAAACCAATTGAACTTGATCCAATCAAGTCCAAATTAAATATAATTAAATTATATTTAATTAAACTTAATCTCAATCCTCTGGCTTAATCAAATTAAGCTAATTAGCAATCCAATTGCTAATCGATCCTCCTGCAGCACTTGCACTAGGTCAAACATTATTCGTATTGATTGTTTGACCTAAGAATGATTCCTAATCATCGATCAACCATCCGATCAGATTGAGAACTTTTATGTGTGTGATCCCATAGGTTCGAACCTAAGTCGGTAGTATAGAAATAAATTTTTGTACCAATCAAAGTGACCATCTAGTAATGGTACCCGATGGTCGGATAGGTCAAATGTGTAGAACAACATCCTTAAAACCCATGTGGATATAGTTTTCATATAATTCATCTTCTTGACCAAAATGCTCATAGGACACCTCAGAGTTTAACTATCAATCTTGATTAGGTCATCTACATTGTATCTCAAAATACCAAATCCATCTCATAGATTATCCTGGCGAAGGTTTTGCTATATTGAAATATATTGATGCATTTTCCTCCAACTTTTGGAGTGGTCAATCCCATCATGATCAATCACCGACTTCATGATTACTTGACTCTGCCTAGAAATCTTTCATTACTAAATTAGAAATTTAGTTAATTTGATGCCAAAGCATAATGAGTTGCTTGCAAGCCACTACGGTGATCTCAAGTGTAAGGGACACTTATACCTATATCCCATCAGAGCAATTCTTGACAGTAGAATGCTCTAAAGTTGATCACATTCAGTAATGATGTATCCTTACATCTCATTTGTATGCCATACCAGTGTCTCCACACTCCTTGCTTAAGAGGACAACCAACCTATATGGCATAAAATGACCTATGCTCGATAAATGCTATCATCCTAATTAACAGCATCTCATTTAGTCATGAACTATTTACAGACTAATCGATAAATCCTCTCCTTATCGAAAACTAAATAATCCTAAGGACTTCATCACAACAATGAAGTGCATTAGAAGATGTAGACCTTATGATGAAAATATTAAAATAAATATTTTATTTATTAATAAATTAATTATAATTATACGGTAGCTCAACCATCAATAGGCTAACGATTAGCTCTGGAACACATTTTTTAATAAGATGGATCTTGTCCTAATGTGGATGAAGATTCTTATGAGGAATTGAAGACCTCTTATTCTTAAACAGGAGGTAATGGGGAGGCCCTTCCAATGGTCTTTTTGCACTTTGATAATCTTGTTAGAAATAAGAGGTGAACGTCATCTTAACAAGGGCAATAGCCAACCATGTCAGGAATAGAAGGTGGACCTCATCCTAATATGGATAAAGATCCTTATGAGAAATTGAAGGCCTCCGATTCTTAAACAAGAGGTAACGAAGAGAGGTCCTCTCAATGGATCTTTTGCATCCTGACAACCTTCTTAAGAATAGGAGGTGAACCTCATCCTAACAAAGGCAATAGCCAACCACGTCAGAAATAGGAGATGAACCTCGTCTTGATGTGGATGAAGATCCTCATAAGGGATTGAAGGCCTTCGGTTCATAAATAGGAGGTAATGGGGAGAGGTCCTGTTAATGATCTTTTTGTGTCTCGATAATCTTGTTAGGAACAGGAGGTGAACCTTATCTTAATAAGGGTAATAGACAACCACATCAGGAATAAGAGGTGAACCTCATCCTGACATGGATGAAAACCCTTACGAGGGATTGAAGGCCTTCGATTCATAAGCAGGAGGTTAATCTTGTCCTAATGATGGTAAAAGCCGATCTCATCGAAAATAGAAGGAGGACCTCATCCTAATGTAGGAGAAGACCATCATGAAGGACACAAAAACCCTAGCTCCCAAACTAGGAGGCTAAATGAGTTTGAAGGATCCATGCCCATGAACAAGAGGGACGCACCTACGAGATGTCGAGTTAAGCTTATCAGTCCAAAATAACATCAACATCAGACATAGCACGAGAGGAAGAAGTTTCATGAATATTAAATTCAAAACAAGATACAAAGATGGTCGAAAGAGGTATGATTTCATTATTATTACAATTCAGTACAAGAAGTCTCTAGGACCAATTATAAAAAAAAATAAAAGAAGAAAGAGAGTAAGATGAAGTCCTATTCGGACATTGGACTATCCATCCCAGCCATTATAAGGGAATACTTCAGATCATTAATCTTGTTTTCAAGCTCTTTTCTCGCCACTATACATTTGCCGAGTAGCTTCCGAATTCTTCTTATATCTTCTTCAGCCTCCCTTAGCCTTTTCTATAGAACCTCATATTTGACCTCAGCATCCTTCACAACATTCTCATTATAAGCTGTTTGAATCTTAAGCTGAAGGAGTTTGACTTTGCTCTTTTCATAAATCCTTGAAAGATCCCTACTTAGACCAGCCTGGGCCTTGTCAGCCAACTATTTTTGAAGCTGCATCACCTAGGCATTTGCCATTTTGAGATTCTTCTTGAGATCGTTGATTTGTCCATACCAACTAATCTGGTAGATCTCATATGCCATCTCAGCATCATGTAGCTACTTTTGGAGGTCAAAAAACATCTTCAACCAGTACCAATCGTATTCTACCTGACCTTGAGTCTTTTCTCTCACTTTGCAAAGCTCAGCCTCAAGAGAACAATTCCTAGTATTTGAAGTCCAAGCTTTCTTGCTAGCAAGTTTTCTCGCCTATTCAAGCTCCTTAAATAGATGATACTTTTTGGTAGTATACTCTTTAAAGAATTGCTTTGATGATTGGTGCAGACAGTTGATCTTCGTAGCAGCTTTGGAATAATTTTTCTTGAATTTTTAGATTTTATTTTTAGTCTTTTCCAACTTCTTCTTGACTTGACGAACTTTCTTCCTCAAATCCTTGACATGAGCCTTCAAGGGGATTTCCTAAAGTAGTGGTTCTACTTTGACTAGAGACTGCATTTGATATATAAACGTATCATAATACAAAGATATAATAAAAAAAAAATTTAATTTCGTTAACTAAAATGTTTGAGTACATGAATGGTAGAAGAAAAAGAAAAAATATAGTTATCAAAAATCTCCAACCTCTAGAGGTGGGACAGCCGACGAGCTCGACACATTCTTAGTGGCTTCTGACTCTCTGGTAGATTCGAAGGTCACAGTAGCAGGCTTGGTAGATGGAAGATTGGCACCAACAATTGAAGGTCCTGCCTTCTTGTTAGAGAATTCTCCCTCCAGAAAGTTGAGATCCAGCTCAGAAAATTTCTCAGCAATCCTCTTCTGACAAAGCTCGAACCCTCAGATGAAGGCCTCCTTGGCGAACTTGATCTTTACATCTTCCAATTCCTTTGAAGCCTTGAAATCCAAGATACTTTCTTCTTTGGCTTCAGCAATCTACCTTTTCGTTCAGCAACTTTAGCCTCCGCCTTCTTCCTCCTCTCTACCTCTAAAGCCAATTCATCTTTCACCTTCACCGAAGTTTGTTCTGCACTTCTGACCGCCACTTGAAGATGCCCGACTTCTACAGACTTCTCCTTCAATAGGTCGTCAACCTCAGCCTTGTACTCCTTATAAATTTTAATGGCCTCCAAGGTCTGGATGCTTTGAATGTTGATCGCCTTGATGTTGGCGATCAGTTGGTGGCCCACCTATCGATGATGAACTCAGTTGTGCTATAGAAAGAACACATGGATAAGTCTAAAATGAGAGATAAGATAGTTACCTCAAGGAAAACACTGAGGGAATCCTTCATCCGCTACTCGAGGTTAGGGTGCACAATCCTATCCATGATGTTAGGCAAAGTACATCCATCAATCAAAGATTTGACGATCTTTCAGTTATTGATAGAAGCATTTTCCCAGTCAATACTGTTGCTACTGTACCCCCTAGAGTTCTGCTGAGGTCGAGCTTTCCTAGCAACTATCTTCTTCTTCTTCTTTCTTGCCTCCTTTTACTTTTCAGCAGGAGGTGCTTGGATGGAGACCTCGATGGATGGACTTAAGGTCGTTGGAGGCACTGTAGCCTCGGGAGCAGAAGCAGTTTGAGTGGGAGCAGCCAAGCTTAGACCATTGACCTTCACCTCGATGATTCTCTGAGCATGTTATCCTTCCTTTTATAGGCCCAAAGTTCCTAGGACAATCACTTCATCTCTTTCAGAGTCATCTCTTCGGTAGTAGAAAAGTTGAGGTTAAAAGAAAAGAGAAAAAAGTAGTTAATGAGATGCGAATGTATACCTGCCGAATTGAAGGGACCTAGGCCAAGGTTAAATAAGGTCGGATCATCTAATAATTTGCACAGTAGGGGAGCTTTGTAATTCCTCAATGTATTAGCAGAGTCAAGATCCTCTCTTTCTGACCTTTGAGCTCTATGGACCGAATCCCTTAACTGACCCCAAGAAGGAAGCCTTAACTCTAAGGTTAGATAAGAAGTGAAGAAGAATTTTTTCTTCCAATTGTGAATCAAGAAAGGGGCAACTTTGAGCAACCCCTTCTTGCTAAACTGGGTGGACAGGTATCACTAGACGTTACCAGAAGGGTGTCGCTTAAAGGTAAAGAAGATATGGAACAAGAAGATTCTGGGATGGACTTTGATCAAAAGATAGAGGGCTAAGAATCCTATGATGAACCTAAAGAAGTTCGGGACCATTGATGCAAGGGATATATTTAAGAAATGGAAAAGGGCTACAATAAAAGGAGGGATTGAAAGTCATAGCCCAGCATGGAGAGCTTTGGAGTATAGGTAGAAGCGACCTGAGGAAGGAGCACAAGCTCGGCTGCATGACTCGAAAACTCGAGATCATATTCTGAAGGAACCCCATTCTGAATTCTAATAATCTAAAGATCTTCAAGGAAAAGAGAGCAAGGAATGGTATTAGGAACAAAGATTGGATGAGGTACTTTTATAAGTTTGGCTTCCTTCCTAAGATGAGGATTTGGAGAGCTTAGGTTGGCCAGACTCCCAGAACTAGTGAACCAGGATATTTCGGAGGTCATTTGGATCAAATAAAATTAGAAAAAAAAAAGCCCTCTAAAACCAGCAAAAATTGATGGATAAGTTCAAAGAAGCTTCTTGAAGAACAAAAGGCAAAAGTATAGTAAAAAAATATGGAAGAAAGCTTAGAATGCTAACCTAAGATGGATGAAAAACTTGGTGATGATGCCAGAACAATGAAGAAAGGGTGAAGATGATGCCAAGGATCGAAAAAATCATAGAGGAAGGTGGAATAGGAAGCTCGGATATAGGGAAGATGAAGGACGGGGGGAACACGAGGAAGAAGAAGAACCAGGCAAAGTAGAAAACTAGAGGAAAGGCAATGCTTAAATAGCAAAGGAAGGTCTAAGGCAGTTGCGATTGTAGATCACTAGCACCCAAACCTCATCCACCACGTGTCCCACTCGTCATGGCTATAGTTGATGTCTGATGAAGCTTTTACTGCACCATACATAGAGATCCACATGGGAGGAAATTTCGAACACCAAAGTCATTTTGAATCATTCAGCATTAAAAGAAGCTTCGATGCTAGTTTGAAAATGTCCAAACCTTCTGTCTCTTGAAGGCAGAAAGTTAGAAAGAACTGCGATAGTCATAGATTTCTAGTACCGTCATCTGAACTCCAAACTTGAAAGTAGGGGGACAAGTGTTGGAGATAAAATAGCTCTTACCAAAGTCCAATTGAATGTCAGACCTTGGTATGGTGCTATCTGGGGCAGTAATGATCGAGTCCAAACTTCAATTAAGCTTCTTCTCTATCATAGTCTAGTCCTAGAAGATCCTATTGCAGACATGCTAAACTTTGGCCAAATGAACTTGAGCAGTGAATGGAGTTGCCATTCGACTAATCCTAATTCCTAGCTTAAGATAGACAACAAACCCTCCATCAAGTATTAAATCCCAACATAGCCCAACCCTATTTGGTGGCTGACCTTAAAGGTGATCGAATTTCTTCACTACTAGTGACAGATCTCGTCAATTTCATATTAAGAACCACAACCAACCGAATTCCTCTCCAGTCGAATTTCTTTACTCCACCTTATGAATTGTAGATCCTGGCGGCTCTACACTAAGAACATCGGATGGATGAAATTGAGTCAGCAAGAGGACTTCACCATCAACACATGCTCGATCTTCAACCTAGAATAAGCAGTGGTCACTTGAGAAGCAACAAATCTCAGTATTCGTCCATCCTAGCTTCAAGTCAATCTTGGATCTTCGCTATTCTGGTCGAACTTCTTTAAGAAAGCTTGGTCATAGTCCTCATTGAAGAACCTGTCGTTCCTCTCTAACCTTCAATCTAAATGCCCACACTCACTCTTGGCTGACCTTGAAAGTGGTCGAGTACCTAACAACTATCAAAGACAGCACCATCAATGCAAAGGCTGACCATCGAAGCTTGCTCAATCCAACCTTCAATAAATAAAATCCAATCACCAATGAGTCATAATAGAAGATAGCCCACTCTCTGTAACAAACTCTACTTGGCCCGAATGGCCTTCTAACATTCTGTTATGATTGTCACATTATTCTATTACAAGCTTCGTCTATATAAGGGATCCTTCAAATACGTTATTCACTTTAAGCTCTTCTCTTTGCTCTAAACTCCTCTGTGTACTCCATTCTTATTGGCTAGAGAACTAACTTGATCAACGGAGGATCCTACTGGAGCCAACTTCAGTTAGAACTTCATCTTGTAGGTCTCATTGGCGACCTCCTCTTCTCCAGCTCCAGCAAACTCTGAATCCATCCATTTTCTACACCAACACATACCTTGCTTGCAATTACGGCTTATTATGATTATAAGATTTAGTAGATGAATATAAAAATTATTTTTCTAAATAGATATCTTGAATAAGATATCTATATAGAGCAGTCTATAGGTTTCACATTTAGTGATAAAGATCATAAAGTCTGCAAGCTGTAAAGATCTATTTATAGACTTAAGCAAGCATCTCAGAGTTAGAACACCCACTTTAATGATGTGATCAAATTATTTGATTTCATCAAAAATGAGGAGAAGCCATGTGTGTACAAAAAGATCAGCAAGAGTGTTGTCACGTTTCTTGTATTTTACATGGATGACAGCCTCTTGATTGGGAATGATATTCTCATGCTAATGTCAGTCAAGGTATAGTTATTTAAGGAATTCTTCATGATGAACTTGGGAGAAGCTTTCTACATTCTTGGTATTAAGGTCTATAGAGATAGATCTAAAAGAATGATTGGACTTTCTCAATGAATATACATAGAGGAGGTGCTGAAATGGTTCAACATGGAAAACTCCAAGAGGGATCTCTTGCTCCTTAGGCATGGCATTTATTTCTTCAAGAAGATGTATCCTGACACACCAAAGGAGATCCAATGCATGAGCAAGATACCTTATGCTTGGGCTATAGGAGCCTCATATATTGCATGTTGTGTATTCAACTTGATATAGCCCTTGTTGCGAGTGTCACAAGTAGATATTAGTCGAATTTAGACAAAGAGCATTGGATATTTATGATGAATATCCTAAAGTACTTGAGAAAAACTAAGAATTTGTTCTTGGTCTTTGGTGGAGGTTCAGAGCTAAAAGTGAAAGGATACACCAATTCAAACTTCATATCTGATATCGATGATAGAAGGTCTACATCAGAGGGTAATTTTCTATGTAATGATGGATCGATCTATTGAAAATTTTTCAGATAGCCAATCATTGTAGCTTTGACTATGAAAGCCAAGTACATAGTCACCTCTAAAATTTCTAAGGAAGCTTGTTGGTTTAAGAAGTTTATTGCAAAGCTAGATGTGATGCCATCGGATGCCATTGCACTGCACTACCATGATAATAAGGCCATAGCACTCACTAAGGAGCCCAGGTCTCACCAGAGGTTCAAGCATATAGAGCAGTAGTTTCATATGATATACGAATACCTTAAGAAGTAGTTTATCGAGGTATAGAGAGTTGACTCCATATAGAATATGGTGGACCTACTGATGAAGCCTCATAGCCAGTAGAAGACTGAACCTCACCTTGAGAAGATGGGTCTTAAGTATATTGCCAATTAGTTTTAGGTCAAGTTAGAGTTTGTTAGAATTATACCTTAGAAGCTAATTGTTGGTTGACACATTTATAATTTCAGAGCCTGTATTTATACTTGTAAAAAAATTTATTATTAATAAAAGTATTTTTATTTCTAATCATGTTTATGTGTCTATGATTTATCCTAAAAATTAACAAAGATGATTTTGTATATTCTCAAGTTGTTGAGTATTTGAGATATACATTATTAATGGTTAGTTTCTAAATGCTTCCAATTATAGGATTATCATAGAGGATAGTAATTGATTTCATCAAGATCGGTGCATGGATCACCTTGCTACCAAGTAGATGAGTCTTAAGTCTATAGTATGGGACACTGGAGTGAGAGTGCAGGTGGTCCTTAGAGAACAACTTGCACTAAGCATGGCTAACATGAGAAATCACTTAGATGTTTACTCACCCATTAGTAGTTCTTCTAGATGCTACAATATTGTGATTGGTCCTTTGACCTATGCTGCTTTGGCTATTCATAGTGAGGCTATTTGTTTGATTGCACATTCCCTTGGTTCCTAGCCATTTAGGTCCTTACTGTGTATGTTGGCTATGGTAGATTTAGATTCATTGTTTGGAGTAGGATGCACCTAAATGGAATCTATCAACCTTGGTAGAAAAGGTGTAATCCTATGTGATTAGCGAGACTAAATATAGAAAGTCTTCGATCAAAGCAAGTATGAATACTGAAAAACTATTTCCATGGGATTCATAAATAAACTTGAGTTAAACCAATCTAGCATATGATTGACGATAAGATTTGACGAGTTCTCCATGACCTCCATTAAGTTGGGACTCATGATAGAAGGACAAAATCACATGATAACTACATCTAGGAATTTAGATTTTTCTATTCTACTAGATTGCCACTACATGCTACTAGACATTACTGGTGAATTGTAAGAACTCATTAGGTTTATTTTTGGATCAACGATCCATGTTGGGTTAAGTTGGAATTATTCTAGTCAATCGAAATAAGTTTCGATAATATTGTGATAGAGATCATGGTATGTCTTACTACCTGACAAAATAGAACCTAAGGGGTCATACATAAAAGGAGTTCAACTTGATCAACAGTTTGGATCACATTTAAATTATCAATCAGATTGATGGTTCAAATTTGAAAACTGCTAATTTGTAAGTGTTATAGATATAGCGGCTGCTAATTATTGTAGGCTGACTTAATTACAAGCATTATAATTTAATTAAGAGCTAATTAAACTATGAATTAATTTTTATTTAATTTAAATTAGATTTAATTTAATTTAATTTAATGCTAATTAGGTTCAATTATCCAAATCAGATTTGGATTTAAATTCTGATTAGATCAGGTTTGAGAGTCTTTCGAATTTGATTCGATTCGAAATCAATTTGGACTAGATTTGAACCCAATTGACCCTTACCACTTGAGCCTAGATTCCCTAGGCTTCTCTCACCAATTGGCCAACCAGAAAGAATGATGTGCGATGAGAAATGCAGCACATTTCTTTTAGAATGCACGTTGGGGTTCAGGATGGGGCGTCGCCCAATTCTTTGATAGATTAGGACTCCAATCTAGATAGGAATAAATCCTAACTTATCTAGCCTGAATCCCTATCTGATTTAGGCATGGGATATCATGAGTTTTGTGTGACAATTTTATAAGAAAGGGTTGGGATGTGTGGCATTAATTAGTGCTTCTCTTCCTTATGTGCCATAAGCATTAATAGTTGCTGCCCCTTCTCCTTATTCCCTCCCTTCCATGCCCACATATCACCCTCCTCTGGATTAGATCTAAGAGAAGAGAGAGGCTTTAGAGAGAGAGTAAGAAGATCAAGAAAGGTTCTTGATTCCTCTTGGTGTTTTGGTTCAACTCCCTGAAAGTTGCCAGCAATCTATTTTGAGAAACAAACTTAGATCCTGTTATGAATTATTTTAGGACCTATGGAAACTCTTGTACCTACTACCAACTCTGAGGAAGCAAGTTGGAGATGATAGCAGGAAAGATAAAGAACAAATAATAAGAAGATGAGATGGTGGCAGAGTGAGAAAGAGAGAAAGCTAAGGTTTCATGGAGAAAAGGGATTCAATTCATTCACATCCTTTTTTCGTAATCTACATATACAAGTATATATATAGACATCCTGAGTCAACATGACTCAGCCCTAAAGAACTTCCTTCAGCTAACCCATACTCTCATCCCCTGGACTAAAGACCTAGCTCAATATATGAATTAGCCACCTCAAGACCTCTCATACCAGGCCTTAAGACTCCTTGGATTAGACCCAATCCAAGACCAAACAGAAATCCTTCTAGATATGTTCATCACCATCGAGCTAGCTCGATCAGAAGTCGGTCGGCTTGATTGCATCTTCCCAAACCTTGTCTTCTATCTGCCTGAGATAGCTGACTCAGCTATGTATCCGAGCTAGTCCGACTGTGTGCCAGTCTTTTTATCTTTACTAATACATCTTCGACCAATCCTAGCCTTCAGGAGCCACTACCTTAACCCCTTCATGATCTTCCAACATTTGGAAGCACCACACTTGCCCTTTCAATCTCTATCTTGGTGCCCCAAGGCTTGAGCCATGTCTATCCTGTCCATCAGACATATCGATTTCATATATTTATGAAAGCTGTCTCGAGGAAGAACTTTTGTTAGTGCATCCACTGGATTCTCCTTGGTGTGGACTTTCACCAGCTTTACTTCACCTTCTTTCATATGCTCTCTAATCCGGTGGTACCTGATGTTGATGTATTTCATCCTTGCATGGTAGATAGAGTTTTGAGCAAGTAACAGTGTACTCTAGCTATTACCATGCACCCAAACAGCCTCCTGCATGAGATCCATCTCCAACGCCAATCCTTTCAACCATAGAGCCTCCTTTGCTGCCTCCGTAACACCTAGGTATTCCACCTCAGTTGTAGATAAGGCCGTGATGGGTTGCAAGTATGATCTTCATAAGACTGGACCTCCAAACAGGCTAAACATAAAGCCTATCATTGACAGTTGAGTGTCCATGTCTCCACGAAAATCTGCATCCACAAACCCATTTATCTACCCTCGAGCATCCTTGGACACGTCAGAGAGTTTCTCAACTCTATCTTACTGTCCAGAGTAGACGCCAACTCCAACAGTACCTACCAAGTATCTGAAGATCTACTTTAGTGCTTGCCAGTGCTCCTTACCAGGCTATGCCATGAACCTACTGACCTGGCTCACTGCATGGACGATATCTAGTCTACAACACACCATGGCATACATTAAGCTTCCGACATCAGAGGCATATGGTGTTCTCTCCATCTCCTTAGCCTCCACCTTAGTCTGTGGTGATATCATCTTTGAGAGTTTGAAGTGTCTAGCAAGTGGCAGCTCCACCGATTTTGCTTCCTTCATCCCAAACCTCTCCAAGACCTTTCTGATGTAGCCTTCCTGAGATAAATGCAGCATCCTCTTGGTTTGATCATTGAAGATTTTTATCCCTCTGATCTTCCTTGCAGGCCCCAAATTCTTCATCTCAAACTTCCGAGACAAGCCTACCTTTAGTTCCTGTACAACCTTCCTACTATTGCATGCTATAAGGCTATCATCCACATATAAGAGTAGAAATACCCTAGACTCATCCTCCAAAGATTTAACATACACACAAGAGTCATACTCGCACCTGAAAAGTCTAATGCTCCTTACATATGAGTCAAATCGCTTGTACCATTGCCTTGGCGATTGCTTCAGCTCGTATAATGATTTCTGCAGCAAACAGACCTTTCCTTCTGCTCTTGGCTCTTGGAACCCTAGTGGCTACTCCATATAAATGCTCTTCTCCAAATGCCCATGAAGGACTGCCATCTTGACATCCATCTGCTCTAGCTCCAAGTCCTGAGTTACCATAGTGCTCAGCAACATTCTGATGGAAGTATGCCTGACAATAGAAGAAAATACTTTACTAAAATCGATGCCTTTCTTCTAAGAGTATCCCTTGGCCACTAACCTTGCCTTATACCTGACACCTCCCTGCTCTAAAGGCCCCTCTTTGCATTGGTAAATCCACTTGCAATCAATGGATTTTTTTCCTCATGGCAACTGCACCAAATGCCATGTCTCATTCTTATGGAGAGCCTGCATCTCCTTGGACATTGCTTGGACCCACCTTTCTCTGTCTTGGCTATCCATAGCCTCCTCATAGGTGTATGGGTCCCCATTTATTGTCACCAGGGCATATGACAGTGTATCTTCAAAGTCGTATCATTCCAATTGCCTTATGTTCTTTTTGGGCTTGTGCAGCACAATCTCGATATCTATCCTAGGTCTAACTTGCTCCTGCTGGGCCTCCTAGTTTTCATTACCTATCCGAGCTCTCTCCACCTATTGAGACACCTCCGATGAGTGCTCCACCTGAATATCAAGTCCTTCTAATGCATCTGCAAGTAGCAAAATAGAGTAAGATGTTAACTATCCAGCGCTACCCTACTAGACCTCCTACTGCATCTACTGCTCCTTCATGCCATCTCATCTTTGGAGAACTGAAGTTTCATTAAAGGTGACATCCCACTAATGACAACCTTCTTCTCCAAGGGATCCCATAATCGATATCCCTTAACTCCTCATGGATATCCAAAGAACACCATCTTTCATGATTTGGCATCCAACTTGCTCCGCTCACTAGCACTGATATGCACAAAAGCCATGCACCCAAAAATCCTTAGATGGCTCAGCCTAATTTTCCTTTTAAACCATCTCTCCTTTCAAATACTAGCATCTAACTTAGTATGAGGCGATCGATTAACCAGATAGTAGGCTGCATCCATTATATCAATCCAGAATGCCTTCGAAAGCCCTGCCTACAGCCTCATGCATCATGCCTTTTCCAAAAGGATTCTATTAATTCTTTCAGTCATTCCATTTTGTTGAGGAGTTTCTTTTACTGAGAGGTATCTTTTGATATCATACTCCTCATAAAAGCCTTGAAACTCTTTGCTGGTGTATTCTCCACCATTGTCTAACCGTAGATACTTCAAATTCTGACCTGTCTCCTTCTCCACCTCAGCTTTCTACACCTTGAACCTAGTGAAGACTTCTGATTTCTCCATCATGAAGTAGACTCATACCTTTCTTCAAAAATCATCTATAAAGGTCAAGAAGTATCTCGCTCCATTTCTAGCCAAAAATGGAGCCGACCCCCACACATTAGTGTGAACCAGTTCCAGTGGAGCTACACTATGGGCTGAACTGACGGCAAGCTGTACTCTTCTCTATTTATCCATCTAGCATGACTCACATACCTCTATAACATATCCATCCAGATCTAAAATCAAATCATGTTTGCTCAGCTCCTTCATCCCACGGTCACTTATGTGGCCTAGGCTGTAGTGCCACAACTGATAAGCTCCCTGCTGATCCTACACTGCTGCCACTGCATCAGATTTTCTGATCACCATATATCCAATCAACTTATAGAGGTTGTTCTTCATCCTCCTATCCCTGATCACCACCATAGCACTTTTGGAGATATTTAGAACTCCACTCCAGCCATGACTGTTGAAGTTGTAGCCACTCTGCTCCAAATAGCCCAGTGATAAGAGATTTTTTTTCAAATCTAGGATGTGCTTCATATTTGTGAGAGTTCTCACCATCCCATCAAATATTCTCATCCAGATGCTTTTAATACTAGCGACTCTACATAGGTGATCATCTCCAAGTGTCACACTCTCCTCATCAACCTTGGTGTATGAGACAAACCAAGACATGTTTTGGATGTAGTGATGCGAATAGGCTCAATCTAAGGTCCATACATTTGTGTATCTTTTATGACCATCTGATACAACTAAGAGGTCATCCTCCACCTCACTATTAGTCACTGTACTCAATGCATTAGATCCACTCTTTTCTTCCTTCTTGTTCTTCCATTGTGGGCAATCATGCCTGAAGTACCTGATCTTGTTGCACTTATAGTATCTAGCTTCCTTCTTATTCTTGCTCTTCTAGAATTTTGATCATCCCCTTGACTTGCCTCTCTCTATTGATCTTTCAGCTCTCTCCCTCATGGTCAAGCCCTCTTGGGGAACATCTTCCTTGGTCAACTATTGAAGGAACCAGTGTAGGATTTGTAGTGCTACTTTCGAAAACTTTTTTGAAAATAACTAAAATATAGTGAAAAATTAATTAATCTAATTAATTAATTATTGATTATATCAAAAAATAAACTCTATACTAAGAATCTAAATATGATATAAATGCAAACATATCAGATCTAAAAAATTAAAATAGTGCAGTAAACTATTTACTAGATCTTAGTGTTCTGAGCACTATACCTTGGGCAGGTAGTTGATTGCAATGATCTGATCATTATCGAGGTGGTCCACTGGTCACGATGTAGCCACATAGATGCTTGACCTTCATGAATCATCCACACAAGGCTCCTGGTTCTAATCGGCACACTATGAGTGCTAGCTCGACATCGGAGTCTTTCGGGGGCTATTTCGACCAAATGACTTTGATCTTCATCTATGGGCTTCACGGACACTTTGGATTGCTGGTAGATATAGTAGAGAGGTAGAGGAGGTTCTCTTTGAAGTTTCATGCACTTACGACTCTTGTCGTTTACGTAATTGCTTCCTAAATCTCAGGTTCTAAAACCATAGGTCATATGCACCTTGAAAACCTTATGCCCAACTCTCTTTGTTTTTCTTTCTCTCAATTTTTTAAAATATTTTCTCATGCACCCAGAGGCTCATGGAAGTCCTCCCCTTTCTTTTAGATTAGTTATTTCAAGTCCAAAATTCTCTTCCTTTTATTTTTTGCCAAAGTGGAGAGCATGTGTGAGAGGATTAGAACGAGTTGGTTGTCAATTTGAATTCAAACTTGTTTTGAATTCAAATGCCAACCAATTTGATTCAAACAAAAATAGAATAAGAAGGGAAGGCATGGACTATCTTATTCGTGGAGAATGAAGCATGAGAATCATTTCTCATGAAACAATATTGGTGCACAAAATGAGGTGGTGCATGGATAAGATAAATGTTGTTTCTTATCTAAGTTTGAATCTCATTCAAACTAAAATCAATAACAACCAAAACTTATCCACAATGGGCATAGAGAAGGTGGGTGTGAGATCCTTTGTGCATGTAGAAAACTTATTAGAACTTTTCTCATGAATTTTAAATTGGGCGTGGGGCATATGTGGCACATGGGAAGAGAAGACTAGTCAAACTAGTCTTTGAATTTAAACTTCAACCAATTGAACCAACCCAATCAAAATTGGTTAGGTCCAATTATATCAAATTAAACCAAACATAATTAGGCTTAATTAGTCTTAATTAAATTCTAATAAAATTAGGAATTGATGAAGTCCAACCTCTGATCAAATCAGGGTTCGAACCTCCTCAACGATTAGGTCAACTTGTGACCTAATCAGCTCAAACCCAACTAAACCCAATTCAATTGGACTTGCACCAAAAATAATTACTCAATTAAATTGAGTTAATTAGTGATCAAATTAACTAATAAAATCTCTCATCAATCCAAAGTCCAAATTCAGTGGGTGTTCGGATAATAGAGTTTCATCAACATGAAACGCTTGATCGTAGAGTCCAAAACTAGTGGGACTCTTGATCCTGATGTTTAAAACAAATAAAACTCATAATTATAGAGTCCTAACTCTCAATCATAGAGTTCTAGACATGTAAGACTTAGAGTTTCAGAGTAGTGAAACTCTTGGTCAAAGAGTCCTAGTCCAGTGGGACTCTTGACCATAGAGTCCTAGTCGAGTGGGACTCTTCACCAGCCATCAAATCAGGTAGGAACCTCTAGTGTACGTGACTTCGTAGGTTCGAACCTAAGCTGATAGCATAGAAATTAATTTTTGTACTAATCAAAGTGACCATCTAGTAATGGTACCTGACGTTCGGATAGGTCAAATAGTCACAATCGTAGCATTCAGAACCTATGTGAATATGATTACCATATAATTCATCCCTACAACCTCTGTGTAATAGATGATTTAGGATTTGACTGTCAATCCTAGAAAATATATCTACATCATATCTCAAAGTAATTAGTCCCATGACTCCTCACTAAGACTATCCTAGCCAAGGCTTTGCTAAATTGAAACACAATTGAACACAGCTCCTGAAACTAGGAGTGATCAATCCTATCATGATATATGCACTGACTTCTTAAGTACTTGACTATGCCTAGAAACCTTCCATCACTGAATTAGAAATTTAGATAGTCTGACACCAAAACATAGTGAGTTGCTTAGAAGTCAGTGTGGTGACCTCAGGTCGGACGGACAGTTATACCCATATTCCATCAGAGCAAATCTTGATAGTAGAAAAACTCTAAAGTTGGTCATATTCAGTGTAGATGTACCCATACATCTTACTTGCATGCCATACTA
>QRFJ01002941.1:95779-186725 GCA_006176705.1 Cocos nucifera | reverse complement strand
TCCTCAAGGTTAAAAGAATCAGACACACCACTACAGCATCGAGTGTAGTCATCGACAAGAAGTAGACTTCCTAATGGGACTACTCGAGGTGGTCCCCACGCTCAGTTGCTCTCATTCTCTAATGAGTACCTTGTATACTCCGCTCTAGTATCTCCACAACCATTAGACTTAAGACTCATCTTACTAAAGCGAGAGCGATTGTTACACCCAATCCTTCAGATCAATTCACCCATCCTCATGATTGATCCTATGGTCGAAAAGCATTATGAGTTAATATTGATTATTCATATCTAAAAATTTTCAATCTCTTGAAAATATGAGTTATCATTACCATTACTCAAAGGATGTTATCACAGCACAAAAACACACATATTGTGATAGAAAATAATCCATTTTTATTTGATATTAATCAAAAATTACAAATTTTGCCCAAGAAGTGTTATACAATGGTCAGCCATTCTTAGCTTCTTGGGCACACCATATATCTAATAGGAAATTAATCCCCGAGGTCACTCGGAAGGTGCATTTTGATTGGGTTTCATTTCATCTTATACTTTTGGAGGTTGCTTGAAAGGTCTTTTTGAGGTTGGCATCATGATTGGTTTGAAGTTCGCTCTTGACCAGCATATCCTCGACGTTAGACTTCATATTGCAGTCGACTTTGCCCTTGAAAATCTTATTGACCAGGGCGTTATGGTTGCGCCCATATTTTATGTCCAAAGGATATAATTCTTTAATAATAAATAAAAACTACGGTTCAGTAATAAAAGTTATTTCTCCTCATCCTCTGACATCATTCGAGATTTGGTTGTAGCTGGGAGAAAGCAATCCTTTAAAGGTTGAGGAGCTCATGACTTCGAAGAAGTTGCATCACACGACTGATCAATTTTAGAAGGGGGAGGTCTATCTTCTTGGGCAGACCTTGTTCAGCTTCTTAAAGTCAATACACATTCTCCACTTGTCGTTGGCTTTTTTAAACCAGGAACACATATAGAAACCCAACTTGGATAGTTTCCCTTCTCGGATGAATCTTGCCTTTGAGAAAAGCTTATCTACTTCCTTCGCTATGGCCTTTTTGCCCTTTTGGTGCATGGCCTCAAATTTTCTCTTTTATTGGCCCGTGCTTGGGGTTGACAGCTAACCGATGTTCCATAACCTTGACATCGACTTTCGGCATATCTGTTGGGACCCAAGCGAAGACGTCGGGTTTCTTCTAAGGAAAGACTGATGAGCCACTCGATTTCATCTTCAAGGTTTGGAGCCCAAATTTGCAACAGTATGCTCCTCATTCCCATCAATTCAAAAGGATGGTCATAAGATCTTTCCATAGGCTTGCCCTGCTTCTTCAGTGAGATCATCGCAGACATCCAGGCCCATCAACTGGGCACGGGTCGGGTTGGGCTCCTTTGTGAGGTGATGGAGTAGCAGTTGCCTTGGCTGAAGCTTGATCTTCCCCTGAATCTGCTCCTATTTGTGCCTATTGAGAAACTTTATTTCAAGTAGTAGGTTGAATACACAGCCCGGAATGCATTGCAGGACTAGCGGTCGGCCAAGATTGGGCATTGTAGGCAGACGGGGCCTTGACTACAAAAAGTCGAACCTATGCCCCTACCTATTTTGGGTATTCGCCTAACAACCCAGATACATTATTTATTCCTTCAACTAGCATAGCATCATTAAGTGAAGCCCACCAGTGGAGAAGTTCATAGGTCCTAAGGTGGGTTTGTTATTAGGTATAGAAATTTTAGAAGAAAGCACAATGAAAAAAAACATCAACAGAGCTTCCATTATCTACCAGAACGTACAACCGCATCATTATGTGGAACTGGACCTCATTGGGCATTTCCTCATTAGTGAAGATGATGGACTCCTCAGTCCTCCACCTTTCACAGGCTCCATCAAATCCGCTAAGCCTCCCCTTGCTGAGTCTTTTCAAGGATGGTAATTGATTGATACCAAGCGGGGGACCGATCTTCTTTTGCTGCTCCTCCTCCTCAATGGCTTTGACGGTACGGTTGCCCTAACCGATCTCCGTCCTTTAGGGCCCAACATCGGCAAAAAAATCATCGAGTCCTATCGTGCCTGATGACGCACCTCAAAATCTCAATCTTGAGCTGAATGCATTCTTCAGTATCGTGACTATGGTTCATGATGATAGAGGCCAAAACTTGTTGGGATTATGGCTTATTGGGATTGAGTGCGGCATTCTTTTTCGGCCTTTCACAACTGCCTCCCTGATTTTCAATCAGCACTTAGTTTTTGAAGCATGAGGAGAGCATTAGTTGTGAAACCTTTCTGAGGGGGTAGCCCGCCCGTGCCCTTTCTATCAGGGCTCTTTATCTCCAAGTTGAGAAAGTTGTATCGAAAACTCACTTGCCACTCGGGGTGTTCTGAAGCACGACTAAGCTTCGCTTGGCTTTCTCAGTTTACGGGCATTGACTTGGTTCGCCTGCCACCGTCTCTGATGACTTTTACTATTTCTTGGGCCTTTAAAGGCCTCTTCTGCTCAGGCATAACCCCTTCGGCCAAGCCAGTTATCAGTAAAAATCTTGGCGATACTTTCTTCTTTCAGGGAGGAATAAGAGATTAATTCTTCTGAAGGCCCATCCTTTTATGCAAAGCCATAGCGACAGATTGCTCCAATTTGGACCTCCAGTGCCAGCAACATTTGAACCATAGATGACATAGGCCTAGAATTGGCTCTCTTCCTTCTGCTTAATTATAATAAGGGAGGTTCGAACCCTCATGAGGGAAGGCCGACTGTTGACGAAATACCCGCAAAAACTCAGTGGCTCATCTAATTTGAAAGAGAAGATGGTATCCAACTTAAGGGCTAGTACCAATTTTCTGGCTGCTTCCTTCAAGTGGATGGGAAAGGCTGGCTAAGAATAAGCACATCTGGACTGCCATGAAGTAGCATCATTATCTAGAGGCCACCAGATGGTCCACCGGAATTGATAGTTTCCATCGTAGCTCTTCGAATTTGGGGGAGCTTGAGATTTGGCGGGTGGGTTTCTGCATAATTTTCTTGGAGAAAGAGGTGTTAGTGCAGATGTTGTTGTCGTGGGAGGAGGGAGCATAGCGGAGTTCTTCGATCCATCGATTTATTTCCTATAGTTTGTGGTCTAGGAGATCCTCATGATCGCGGATCTCCAAAGTCTTCTGACTAAATGGGGGTAGAGTTTCCTCAGGGGTTGAGTCATGATCAGAGCAAGGGCTCTCTGACCTCTTCTTCCCCTTTTCGAAGGTCACCAACCAAGTCGGTCATCTCCAGACTGGGTCCTGGGGTTCCAGAGAAGCCTACTCCAGCTGAATTATTGCTGGGGGCTGCTGTTGCTGCATGGCCTGCATCGCTTTAGTGAGGATGTGAACCTGCTGGACTAGAGGTTGAACGGCTCTGCATCCATCATTGCAGTCGGTGGAGCTAGAGATGCAGGAGACAAAATAGAGGTGGGCAGATTTGGATGAGATCTGACCATGGAGGCAGTTGAACATCAGGTTGAAGCCTTCCTGGGAGGCATCTTTGGTGAGAAGAAAACTTTGAATTGGAAGAAGAAAAATCTTTGTTGGACACTCCTTTAAGAATAAGGAAACCTTAAGAATGAGAGGGGGGTGCCCTTCCTCTAGCACCAATCCTATGGGTGCAAAATTTGATTATCATCGAAATCGAGACTGGAGTTGGAGAAGATGAGGTCACCATCGGTGACCTGTAAAATAAGTCTCATCTGAAGTCGGAGGTGGTGGCTCCGACGAGATCCTTCGATGATCAAGTCAACTCTTTCGACCAATAGAAATGGAGTACTCAGAGAGATTTTAGTAGAGTTTTTAGAAAAAAATCAAGAACTTGAAGAAGAAAGCATATGTAGAGGGTCCCTTATATAAACGAAGCCCATAACAAACTGATGGTGATAGCCATAACCATCTGGTAGTGGGCCATTTTGGGCCACGTGGGATTTGTTACGGAGGGTCGTGTCTCTTATCGTGACACGCCAGTCTGCTGGAGTTTGACAACTCAAATTCAGATGGGACAGCCATAGGTAATGAAGAATTCTTAGCTAACACCGTTTTAGAGGAGTTCGGAGGTTCTTAAGATCAGCCATGCTTGGGCCATCATTTGCCATATCATAAGTCAGTGCCAAGGCCTTTTTGGGCAACTGGTAAGAGAAGTCTAAAAGGAGCTTGACTGGTAGAGAAGCTCGAAAAGAATTCGACTGACGATGAAGCCTATCCAGTGTTCGACCGTCGAAGGAGTCCGACTGAAGGGGAAGTCCGGTAGAAGTCCGATTGAAGGAGAAGTTCGATAGGAGTCTTATCGCTCAAGAAAAAGTCCGACTAGAGTTCGACTACTGAAGAAGTCTAGGAGGAGTCTAACTACTGAAGGAGTCTGGCTGAAGAAGAAGTCCGATAGAAGTTCGACTGTTAAAGGAGTTCGACTGAAGAAAAAGTCCGTCAAGAGTTCAACTGCTGAAGGAGTCCAGCTGAAGGAGAAGTCCGACAGAAGTTTGACTGTTGAAGGAGTTCGAGAGGTCTTACGAATTTGGTGGAAGCTCATCCCTGGTTGTTGATACCAGACGGGCCAATTCAAAGGTCAGACATTCCGATCGAACTTTGGTAGGAGTGGGTTTATCCCCAACAAGTCCCTTGACCAACGAACTTCTTTTCTAAAAAGACTGCTTTAAGACTGACAAACATTTTTTGTCCATTAGTTAGGTAGGTGTAATACCCTTTGGTCTCTTTTGGATATCCTATAAAGCTATACTTGTCAGACCTAGGTCTAAGATTATCTATTATTAAATGTTTAACATAAGCCGGACACCCCCAAATTTTAAGGTGCGAGAGTACTGGCTTACGCCCTATCCACATCTCATATGGCATTTTAGAAATAGACTTACTTAGAACCCTATTCATAATATAACAAGCTGACTCGAGGGTATATCCCCAAAGGGAGATCGGTAGATTGGCAAACCCACCATTATGTCGTGGTGTTCTAGAAGGAGTCTATTATAAGAGAATCTCATTCTCCCCAAGATATGTCAAAAATTCACTGAAAAGGTACTACCCCCTCAATCAAATCGAAGAATTTTAATACTTCTCCCAGTTTGCTTTTCTACCTCATTATGGAATAGTTTGAATATTTCAAATGACTCCGACTTATGCTTCATTAAATAAACATACCCATACCTCGATAGGTCATCTATGAAGGTTGTGAAGTAAAAATATATACCTCTCTAGCTTGTACTCATAGGTCCACATACCTTCATAGACGACCTTCATTTGAAATATTCTATTCTTGTTGATGTGACCTAGCCTACAATGCCAAAGGTAGACATCTGACACTTTGTTTATTCTAGGGCATTTACTGGAGGTTTGGACTACATTAACAGACTGTGATAATAGATAAATTCTATTATTCAATTATCCAATATAAACTATAACATCATTCAAAATGATATCACAAAAATTTGCTTTTATTAAAAATTGATAAATATTCTTGGCCAAAAGGCCTACAGAAATTACATTCAATAAAAAAACTTGGACAAAAGTGACAATCACTAAGAATAACTCTATGAGAGTTGATTACAAGGTTCATGATTTCTAAAGCTAGAACTAGAACTTGTCTAACATCTCCAACATTCAAGAATCTCTAGCCTTCATCAAATCTCCTACTAACCTGTAAACCCTACATCAAATTACAAATATGATAAGAGATTTCGATATCAAATACCCAGACAGTAATGTCACAAATTAAGAAGTTGCAAGGTATTATCATATAATTACTTTGCATAGCAACTACTTGTTTCCTCCTCGACCTATTCGGATCCAGGGTGGCAATGTACCAAGGACAGTTCCTCTTCCAATGCTCCTGCTTCTTGCAAAAGAAGCACTCCGCATGGCTCTGGTCAGGCTTGTGCTTCTTGGTCTGACCCTATGCAGACGTCCTAGCATGCAGCTTCACCTTGTTATTATTTCTCTTCTTATTCTTCTTCCCTTTCTTAAATGGTCAACTAGAAGAAGACCCTCCCACTATATTCACCGATCCCTTTTGGAGTTGATGATCCTTCTCAAAGTTCTATGGTAACCCCAATAACCCATGGTAGTTCACTGCAGGCTTTGTCATTCTGAAATGAGTAAGAAAAGGAAAGAAGGACTTGGGCAATGAATTTAGGATCGTATCCTTTCCGAACTGCTCATGCAGGAAAAAATCCAGCTTTCTCAAACATTCAATCATCTCGATCTTGTACAATATATGATCAGTGACTAACGCCCCGTCCCTCATACGAGCATTGAAATTGGCATAACTAGTCTTATGCCTTTCAACGTCGTCAGGCATGCCAAAGAAGTCATTCAATATTTGAAGCATCTTCTCGAGCTGGGCATTCTCGAACCTATGGCTAAACTCATCATTTATTGCTGCCAGCATGATGCACCAAACGGTGGTGCGGTCATTGAGCCACTTTTGATAAGTATCTCAGACTGGTCCTCTAGCATTCAGAGTTGGGTCCTCAAGTGCTGGATCAGTTAATACATACAAGATTCACTCATGCTCCAGGATGATCTTCAACTTTTGATACCAGCTATCGAAGTTGGGTCCTATGAGTTTGTCATTATCCAATAATGACCAAAGCCACAGGGTAGTGGGCATTTCTGTATAAAAGAAAAATCATAAACCTAATTAGTATATGAATTATTTACTCTAAAGACTTGGACTTTAGTCTAAAGGTTCTCATACTATTTTGTTCGAATCGATACTTCTACCTCCAATTTGAGGAATTATCCCTAATTTTTTAGTGGGTACTAGAATCCACATAGACTACACACAAGCCCAACTTTGATTGGTCAACCCATGTGCACCTATGGATACATTTATAACCAATTGTTTTACCAAACAACTTCTAGTAATTTAATTTTTGCCCCAAAAATCTAATTAGTAGGTTTTGAGCTCCACTGAAAAATATCTTGTTAGGTCCAACTATTAACATAACCACATTTGGTGCATTAGACCAACGAATGATTAGGTCCAACTTTGGCCGGCCAACCTGACCACCATTAAAAAGATACAACCAAATTATTATATTATGAATGATAATTCTATTAGTCAATAAGCACTAGGTCTTTGGACCTTCAATGATTATTAAATCAATGGACCCATTGTCACTCAACTTAATGGATGGCTATGACATAGTTATCACCATAACTTTATCATTTTAAGGATCTAATAATTTTAGAAAATTTTATTAATCAATTTTAAGAAGAATTGACTAGCCAATTTGGATATCACAGACTTCACCAAGTCAGATCAATAAGGATCTAATTAAAACTGGCATTAGAAGCACCTAAATCAATTAAACTAATTTACCTATTTGACATGGATGAGCCAAAATCATCAAGTGGTCTAATCAAAATCTAATTCACCAAGATGGCTAGGTAAGTGAGATCAGTGGAAGGGATATACCATTAACTCATCAAAAATCAAATTAGTGCAAGTAGCTTCCAATTAAAAACCACTGGTCTGAATTGCCAGACTTATCTTAGACACTATCCAGTTCATTAGTTTCAATTTGACCAACCTAGCAATTTTAGGTTTGACAGCTAGCCATGAATCAAGTTCATTTGGTCCTTGTTAAAGGCATGGGCTTGACCAACCACAACTATTATAATTTGGTATAAAGAGTTCTTGACCTAATCTAAATCAACATTTAGTTAGATTTGATCAATTACTCTAATTTAGTCCATTTTTTAACTAACCTTAGGTCTAACCAAATTAACGGACCTAATTCGACTAACTCGATAACCCATATTTTATGATCAATGACTTAGGATCTTTAATTCATAATTCTAGATCCTAATTTATTATACTTAATTCTCAATTAAGTTTAAGGCTGAGGGTTAGGGTTCAACATTTCAAAAATATTTTTTAAATTTTTTGAAAGGTTCTTTAAATCCTAGCATTATTTCACTAAATAGGTTGATTCATTTCAAAAATGGATCAGCTTATTTCATAAACAAGCACTAGATGTAAGTTTAATATCATCTAACTAGCCAATTATAACATTCAACCAACTTTTCAGTTGGGCTGGCTCGGATCCCATCCGAGCAGGCTTGAGCAGAAGTCGAGCTAGCTCGATTCCTGAGATAGCCAGCTCGAGCGAAAGGCCCAAAGGCCATCATTCCAGTTGGGCAGGCTTGAATCCAATCCAAGCCAGCCCGAATTGAAGTCAAGCCAGTACAATTCATGACCGAGCTAGTTGGAGCATCAATCTAGAAAACATATCCTAGCTAGCACATTGGTCAAGCTGGCTCGATTCCTGAGAGAGCCAGCTCGATCGAACATAACCCTTTTTAAGATCCTATTCAAATTTAATCTAAAACTATGTACTCTACATAAAAAATCATAAAATTATTTAAATCTAATGTAAATACTAATTCATGATAAAATTTAGATTAAATCCTTCAAACTCATCATAAAAATCATTAGATCTAATCTAAAGTTTTTATGATCAATTTTATAGATAGCAACGCACCAAGACAATCTTTCCACTATAAGGGATAAACCTTATAGCAAGACAACCTACAGTCCATGCAATCATCATTTTTTATTTTTTAGATCAAATTATTATTTAGATTTAATCTAAAAATAATCTAAATCATGCATATATAATACATCAAAGAACCTGTCGTTCTGATACCAATTGAAGGGAATGCGTAGGATTTCTAGCTCTACTTTCAAAAATTTTTTTTGATAAATGCACCATGGATAATATTATTAATCATATTAATAATGAAAAGCTATAGATCTAATCTAAAAAAATTACATGCTATGGGATCTAATGTATTATATATGCATGCATATCTGAAAATAAAAATAAGATCAATAGTAAAACTATTTTACTACTCTACGTGTTCAGAACACGTTATCTTTTCATGGATAAAAGAACTCCACGATCTGATCTTCTCATTGTAGATCTGAATACCGTGATGCAGCCACACACACATCTGACCCCCATGGATAATCTACATGAGGCCCTAATCTCGATCAGCTCCTTCCGAGTGCTAGCTCTGTAGAAACCTTCAACGACTGATTTAGATCAAACTTCTTTTGATCTTCTTCATTGAGACTTTGAATGCTCTGGATCCCAATGAATGTAAATGAGAAGTTGAGGAGGTTCTCTGCCTAGATCTATGAAGTCATGACCCTTGTAACTAACAAATCTAAATTCCAAACCATAGATAGATTCTAGGATATGTTCTCACCCAAAATCTTTGCACCTAGAACTCTCTTATTTTTCATGCGCATAGAGAAGAAACTTTTTCTTCTCTCCTTCTAATGTTCCTCTCTTCTCTCTTCCTCTCTATGCACGTCCATCAAATCCAGCATTTTATAGAAATGCACAAAACATGGGAGGCATGAGGGGTTGGTTTAGATCAAGTGGTTATACATTCAAATTCAAATCCTATTCGAATTCAATTGGTAACTAGATCAAACCAATTTATATGGTGCATGAAAAGGGAGAACACATGCCCTCCCTTGCATGAAAAAAACTTACGAGAAACATCTTTCTCATGGAGAAAGGATGGTGCAAATTAAAGGGTGATGTGGCACATGGGTAGACTAGTCAAACTAGTCTCATTGTTAGTCCTCCAACTGAATCAATCCAATCCAAATTGGTTAGGCCTAATTAGATCAGATTAGACCCAACATATTTAGACTTAATTAGGCTTACTTAAATCCTAATCAAATCAAAAATTAATCAAGCCAAAAGTCCTAATCAAATCAAGGATTAAACCTCCTTAACGATTAGACCATCTTATAACCTAATCAGGTCAAATCTGAATGAATCCAATTCAATTGGTCTTGATCCAAAAATAATCACTCAATCAAATTGATTTAATTAGTGATCAAATCACTAATTAAACTTCTCTTGATCAGCCATTAGATTGGATAGGAACCTCTAGAATGTGTAACATCGCAAGTTTGAACCTAAGCCAGTAGCATAGGAATCAATTTCCTATACTAATTGAAGTAATCATCTAGCAATGGTACTCGATATTTAGATAAGTTGAATAGTATAATCGTAATATTTAGAACCTACATGAATATGGTTACTGCATAATTCATCCCTTTGACCTTTATGCATAGGATGACTCGAGGTTAAACTATCAACCCTAGAAGATACATCCAAATCGTGTCTCAAAGCAATTAGTCCTGTGACCCCTCACTAGAACTACCCTAGCTAAGGCTTTGCTAAATTGAAATACTATTGAACACAGCTCCTAAGTCCAGGAGTGGTCAATCCCATCTTGACTCATGTATCGACTTCTCAAGTACTTGATTGTATCCAAAAATCTTCCATTACTGAATTAAAAATTCAGATAGTCTGACACCAAAGCACAATGAGTTGCTTGAAAGTCACCATGGTGATCTCAGATCAGAGAGACACTTATGCCCATATTCCATCAAAGCAATTCTTAATAGCAGAAAAGCTCTAAAGTTGGTCACGTTTAGTGTAGATGTACCCCCTACATCTCACCTGCATGTCATACCAGTGTGTCTATACTCCTTGGTTAAGAGAACAACCAACCTATATAGCACACAATGATCTATACTCGATAAACATTGTCATCCTTGGTAATAATATATCATTTTATTATGAATAATTTTAGGAACTAAATGATAAATCCTTCTTTATCGATTCTAAATATTCCTAAAGACTTTATCACAATAGATAGGAGTTCATTAGAAGATGAAAAATTTATGATAAAAAAGCTAGAATAACTTTTATTCAATTAATTATTTATATATAATTACATAAAATAGCTCAATCGTCAATAGGCTGATGATTGGCTTTGGGATACTATTCTTAATAGTTACATGGCCTGCACTATTTTGGTGAGGCCTCGAACCTGCTACATCAATAGGTTAAATTGCTCTAGATCTACCATGTTTGCTGGTGGAGGAGGTTGAGGTGCCAGTGATGGAGCTGGAATGGATGGATATGGCTCGAATCTAGCAATAGAAGCAATAGACCACTAGATAGTTGTCTTCTTTAGGGGCATTTCTAGAGCAAAATGAGATTAAATGAAAATGGATTCAAAAGATTAGGAGAAGAAGGCAGATAGGATCGATTGGGCACTCCTTTTAGAATAAGAGCTCAAAGTTTCTTCCTCTAATGTCAATCCTGTTGGTGTAGAAATCTATGAGGATATCGAAGATAGATGGAGTTGGTAAGATGAGGTCGTCGATGAGACCTGCAAAATAAAATTCAAACCAAAGATGGATGGTTTTGACAGAATCCTCCAATGCTCAAGTCAATTCTCTGGCTAGCTGGAATGGAGTGCTCAGAAAATAGAGAAGCAGAGTAACGGAAAGATAAGAGAGCTTAGAGGAAAACATATCTAAAAGATTTTTTTTATAGATGGAGCATGTAACAAACTGATGACAGTAATCATAACTATCTGGTAGTGGACCGCTGAGACCATGTGGAGTTTGTTATTGAGAGTGGACTATTATTTATCATGACTTGCAGGCGGTTTGGATCTATTTGAGAAAGTTTGGATATATATTGGGGATCTCTATGACTACCGATTGATTGCAAGTGTTGGTGAGTTGGGTTCGGGATTGGTCGGCCGAGCTTGAGAGTCAATTAGTGTATAGTGAACTAGCATCTGGTTGAAGTCTATCGAAGTGGTCTCCTATGGCTTTGAGAAATTCAGCCATATTCTAGGTCATTTATAAGTGGACCCTTTCTGGCTGAGTTCAAATGGAGGTAGCATGACCGGAGGAGTCCATCCGAAAGAAGCACTGCTTAAGGAGTCCATTCAAAAGGAGCGTGGCTGAAGGAGTCCATCTAAAAGGAGCACTACTGAAGGAGTCCGTCTAGAAGGAGTGCTGCTAAAGGAGTCCATCTGGAAGGAGCATGACTGAATGAGTCCATTCTAAAGGAGCACGGCTGAAGGAATCCATCATTTACAATATGAGATTTTATCCATCTTCGAAATTCATCATCGATCAAGGTTGAGGAAACTAGACTTTGGCCCTGTTACTCATTCTATAGTTGAGAAGATTGGCGAATTCCCGTAAAATGGTAGCCAAGGACTTTGGCTGGGATTATTTTACCCCCAATAGGTAGTAAACTTGAAATATATTTTTCTTTCCAAAACCCCTGGTTTTGGTCTAAAAGTTGGTAAAGCTTGGAAAGAAAGGTATCCTTATACCATCTAAAATTAGACATTATTTTACATCTGAGATTTATAAGTTGTTCCCTAACCTTTTCATAAATATCAACATAGTCACCTATGAAGTGATAGATGTTATTTAAGACTAGGGTCATTAAAGCATTAGAAGGATAATTAGAATAGTAATTACCCTCAAGATCTCTTTTAATAGAATTAAGAATTTCTTGTTTTTGATAATCATTGAGGTAATTGTCCCAATCATCCTCTCAATTGTCCTGAGAAACCTAAAGTATATCAGTCTTGTCAAGAGAGCTAGAGGATATAAATTTATGCCCACTTAAATCATATACATGTAGCTCAAGCCCGAGATAGTGAGGAAAATGTCTAGATTTTTTAATTTTTTTATTAGGTAAAGCAAACATGTAGGATAAAAATATAAAGATAAAATAAAAAAGAAATACTAACAAAGTTAGTTATAACCTTATAATAAACAAATAAGAAAAGATAAAGAAGATAAGATTAAGTAAGAGATAAGAAAGAAAAGATAAAGAAAAAAAGAAAGAGATAAGATTAGGTAAGAGTAGATAACATTGGATAAAGATAGCATGAAACAAAGGAGCTATATTAGGTTTCAAGATAGCTCATGCACAATTGGAGGGTCTTCCTTTCATACAACAGTAACTATTATAGTACAACTACAATAAAGCTATAGTACTACTACAGTAACAATCTTAGCTTTTTATTGTGGCTGCTAAAGTAACTATTATTGTAGGTTTTCTATAGTAACCATCATCGTACTAAATGCTGATCTATATTTCAAATATATAAAATATAGGGTGTAAAATCTCAAACCAGCAAAATAGAAAATTAAAAGATTTATGCTCGTGTATGTATGGTATGATAATTTATTTATGGTATATTTGAGCTATTTGAGCATAAATTATAATCATCTATCATTTCGAGTCCTAAAAATTTTCTAAGTCTAAAAGCTAACATCTGTATAGGAAACTATATGAATTATGTATTTTCTTAAGATCAAAATTGGCGATAATTGATCCTTAGATGTTGGTGAGCCACAAAGTGATTTTTAATAAATTTTGAGATCCTTTAATCCATTCATTCTAAAGTAAGAAAGTTTTAGAAGTTTTGGATTTCGAAAAATTTGGACTAGAACCCAAGTTTTGGTATCCTAGTCTTAAGGATTTTGATTTTTTTGATATTTTTATTAGTTCCAAATAGAAGGTTGTTCCTTATTTATATTTATATTTTAAAGTTAATGGAGAGTAAAATAAATAAGGACATTAACTTGAAATATAAATAAGCAAAGTATTCAATAGAGCTATGGAATAGAGTATCAAAATAAAATTTTTGAAACTCAGGAGTTCGAGATGTCTTAGCTTAAACTCGAGATGACTCGAGTCTTAGCTACAAAAATTGAGTTTCTATTTTTCTAAGAGCAAGACATCTCGATTCAGAATTGAGAGGTCTTGATTGTATCGAGAGATCTTGACCTAAAAGCGAGACATCTTGGTTTGCAGAAATTTCTAGAAGCAGGTTATAATTGAGAGGGTTTCGGATTATAATTTTAAAATATTTTTTTTCATGGGTTGAATGAGCAGCTTGGGGACATTATTAAAAAATGATTGAAAATTCATCAGAGTAACACCTGTTAAGTAGAAAATTGGGTGGAATCCTTATGGAGTGACACATAGCAAGGTCTTTCTATAATTTATGTTCTTTCTATATAAAACCACCGACTCTTTTGTAATTATTTGGGTTTTCCAAAAGTTCTTCAAAGAGGTCTAAGAAAGGAAAAGAGCTAGGAAGGTTTTGTTTTTAGATAGTAATAAAAAAAGATTTAGTTAGGAAGACATGATTTAGTGATGAGTTGGGTTGAAGGAGAAAAGTTGTTGATTGGAACAAAGGAAGCATGTTTTGCTGACAACAGGATTTTAAGCTGGTGGAGGGGAAGAAAAGAATTAGAACGAGCTAGCCAGTTAGCTAGAAACCTGTTGAGGTGAGTGTATTTCATCTATCCATGATGTTTTTAATATACTTTGCTATGTAAAAAGGTTTATTTGAAAAGCAAGATGATCTCTTGATACTTTGCAGCATATGTTACTTTTATATTTATACAATTTGAGAAACATCAAAATAGAAAAGGTTTTGGATGGCTGTTGTATATTTCATAAGTAAATAAATATGCACATTATTTTAATAAGCATGGATAAAAGTATGGTTTCTAAATAGCTTTTTTGTATCACATATGTAAGTAATTATGCATACAGTTCTGTTAGCATTGCTTTGGAAATTTTAAATGAGTTATACAGTGATATCTATTGTGGTTCCATCTCTTACGTGATTAATTTTTATTTCAGCACCATGGAGGCTTATTGAGATTTATGTAGTGTATCAATTGCTCATTTAAGAGTGTGTCATCTGCTCATATGAGTATGTATGGAATATTATGATGAAACTACTCATATGAGTGTGTTGTCTGCTTATACGAGTATGTATGGAATATTATGCTGAAACTGCTCATATGAGAGTGTGTCGTCTGCTTATATAAGTGTGGATGGAATATTATGGTGAAACTACTCATATGATAGTGTACCATCTGCTCATATTAGAGTGTATGGAATATTATCGAGAGGCTGCTCAGTTGAGAGCATAATGTGATTGTTGTATGATTACCCATATGAGAGTGTGTCGGTGGGACTGCTCATATGAGGATGTGGTTGTGATGTGGATACTCATTTGAAACCCCATGGAAACATATGGCTATGGTATCATCAGTGGTAAGCAAAGGTTTGTGCTTTATCAGAACCTTTTATGTGATTCATATTTATTTTATTCAATTATTTAGCAGCTTGTTAATATAGGCTATGCATTGTATTATAATAAATATAGTAAGTTTTTCATTGATAGTTGGATATACTCACTGGGACTTTAGTCTCATTATATGGTTTTATATTTTCTTCTCTCAGCAGATTGGAGCATCATAGTTGGCATCAACATAAAGGAGTTTGGTCTCAGTATTTTGGGATTTTATGTTGTATGTGTTAGCTTGTTAGAGCCATACTTTTGGAGGAAAGTTTGGAACGCATATATTATGTATTATTAGCTGAATATAAATATATGTATTTTATTGTTAATACTAGATGTATTAAGCATAGTTTGATAAATGAAGGCTTGAGATGGTGTTGTTGGATATTGAGAAAATTAGAAATGCTCATATTGTGATTTTAAAAGATTAATCGAATTCTTTGATAGTAGGTGATTAATGATATTGCAGCTTAGTTACAGTATAGAAATCCCCTTAATCTTTAGTTAAGGATGGGGTGTGGCACCGTCACCTAGATTTAGGGATGGGATGTTAAATGGGGTTTTGAATTTTTAGAATACAAAATGCAAGAATGATGCATAAAATAAAAGAGCAAAATGAAAAAAACATAAAAGAAAATCACTTCATAGAAATGAAAGGAATAAACATCCTTTTGGATTGAACTGCATCCCAACCATAGCTAGTATCATCAAATATCTCTACTAGGATTGAGAACAGTAAGGACGTTTATTGTATCATGATAATGTCCATAAAAAATATATCTTCTATAAATCTTGAAGAAATAGAATAGTTTAAGTAATTGGGAAATACCTAAAGTACCTTTTAGTGAAATATATCATAAAACATGCTTTCCTTTTAAAAATAGTCATTTTATAAAAACCATTGAGAAAACCATCTCAATGGATTCCACTCAAAAGATAATCCAACTTTTGAGTAAAATAGATCTAGATGAAATTCCATTCGCTTACAAGTTCTTGCATTTAGGTTTTGTCCAGGTAATTGTAAAACCCTTTACTAGAAAAGGACTAGATACCTCGATTCTTGGTTGCCTTAGGGACTGTCAAAACTTAAAAACTAGCACACTAACACACTAGCACTCTCTCACACTTATATACAAGGTGGTAGTAGAGATGGAGAATGGAATGGAAGGTGGAAGATGGAAGGTGGAATATAGAAGATGGAAGATGAAAATAGAAGATGGAAGATGGAAGATAGAAGCTTATATTTGCCAAAGGTTTAATTACTCTATTCATAGCAAATCAAAAAAATAATTTTCTAACCTCTAAGACCTTAAAATAGGATGAAGTAGTCTTGCCTAAAAAATGGATTCTAGAACAAGCTATAGGGCCAAAGAATTTGGTAAAAACCAAGGTAGAAAAAATAATAGAATTATCAAATGTGTTGGTGTAGAAAATGGTGCCGATGCTAGAGTTTACTAGAGCTAGAGAAGACGAGACTACTGATGAGACTTGCAAGATAAAGTCCTGACCAGAGGTGGGTAGCTCCGGTAGGATCCTCCAACAATCAAGTTAGTTTTCTGGCCAACAAGAATGGAATACTCAGGAGAATATAAGAGAAGATGAGAGCTTACAGAAGAAAACATATTTAAAGGGTCCATTATATAGGTGGAGCCTATAACAGAATGAAAGTGACAGCTATAACAAAATGTCAGTAGGCAATTCGGATCACATGGAGTTTGTTACGAAGAGTGGACTATCGTTTGTCATGACTTGTAGGCAGTTGCGTTACAGTTGATGGAGTTTGGATGGAAGGTTGGAGACTTTTGTGTCTATTAGTGAGTTGTTCGTACTAGGATGGAGAACTCGAAGTTGAACTGACCGAACTTGGATATTAGCTTTTAAATAACAGATGGCAAATCTATAATTGGTTAAATTCTATCAAGGCTGCTTTTGATAGCTCTAAGGAGTTTGGCCAAGGTAACAGGGATCTGAGATGGGTGAGTACTAAGATTCGGAGCTTCTAGGTGATGTTGACTTAATTATTTTCTAAAGTTTGGTTGATACCCCAGGCTAGCACAAAAGAGCACTGGGGTTCACTGCTTGTAGGGTAGCTATTGCTTGCTCTGGATTAGGGATCAGACTAGCCAGACTTGGAGGTTGGCTTCTAAGTAGCAGAAGGCAGACTTGTAGTTGGTTGGATTTTGCCAGTGCTGCCTTTGACAGCTTTGAGGAGGTTGGCTGCCTTTAAGGTCGATCGAGAGTAGATATGAACATTCAGACTAGAGATCAAAGAGAGAGGGTAGTGGATTTTTCACTGAGGATAGCAGCTAAGGTTTCTTAGAGGAGTTTGGCTAGAAGTCGAGTTAGGTGATTGCCAAGACTTGTGGCTACTTGCTGATGCTATTCTGGCTGCTCTTGAAAGTTTAGCTGCTTTCAAGGTTGGCTGCCATTCATAAAATGGAGTAGAAAATTTTGGTTAGAGAAGAATTTGGCTAAATGAAGTTTGACCAAAAAGGAATTTGGCCGGCTGGAGTCCTTGATATGAAATGGGTGGATATACTATCATCCACAGTGAGGGAATTCGACCACCTTCGAGGTCAGCCGGTAAACAAAGTCGGGCTGTATTGAGATTTGAAACTCGATGAAGTTCTACCAATACCAAGATTAGAGTTAGTTGGTTAATAATTTTCTCACTATTCAAGTTCGTTCGGACAAAGTTCATCACACTTTTGGAGCATTTTACAGTCGTTGAAAGAGAGCTGACGGTTGCAATTGAAAAGATCGTCCGGCACACATGGGTTGAGGTTGGCCTCCTTGAATTAGGTTGGAGTAGGAGAACAGCTTGGTTGGAGTTCGGTCATAGTCATCACGACTCTAGGCAAAGTCATACTAAGCTCAAACATCCTACTAGACTTCGGTGGAAACTATTTTATCCTCAACACTTGTCCTTCTACTCCCAAGCTTGAAGTTTGAATGAAGAAAGTATAGAAAACTATGAGTGTCGAAGTTCTTTTCTGATTTTCCAATTTCAGAAGGTGAAAAGTTTTGGCTTTTTTAAATTAGCCCTGAAGCTTCTTAATGAGTAAATGACCTAAAACAATCTTGGCATTTGAAATTTTTTCTGGCACGGAGCTCTAAGTATGGCACAATAAATGCCTCGTCAGACATCGGCTATAAGCATGATGAGTGGGACATGCAGCAAGTGAGGAGTGGGTGGAGGGGATTACAATTATAACTATTTCTGATCTCCCTTGGTTATTTGAGTCTTCATCTTCCTTCCCGTTCTCCATTCCAGCCCTTCTTCTTCACTCACTCCTTCTATCTTTTTCTTCCTGTGAGTCCAAGAGCCTTACTCCATCCCCTCTGTGGGTACCCTTCTCCATTCATCTCCCATCCTCCTGGCTGCATCTGCATCTTCGACTTCTCTAGTCGCCTTAAGTTAGTGCCCAAACCCTCTCTCTACACTTCTTTTTCTATTCTTTTGTTCTTCAAAAACTTCTTTGAGTTTTTTATGCCAATTTTCTCTAATTTTAGGAAGTTTTTCGAGTTTAGTTTGATCCAAATATTTTCTAAAGTATTTTGGTCCACCAGTTCTAGGAATCTAGCCCATTTGAGCTCGTCAAGTCCTAGCCCTAGGGAGAGAGCTGAACCTATAGAAGGATCTCGTCCAACTTTCACACCCGAAACCATCCCTTGCTCCTTACACTTTGAAGATCTTTCCTTGACAAGGATCCAGTATGGGATTCCTTTGGAGTATGAATTGGAGCTTTTCAGGCCAAGTAGCTGAGCTTGTGCTCCTCCCATGGGTCACTTCTATTTGTACACCGAAGCTCTCCATGCCAGACTCCGACTCCCAATTCCTACCTTTGTTGTAGCCCTTTTTTGATTTTTGAATATTTTCTTTGCCTCTATGGTTCCAAACTCATTTAGGTTTATCATAGACTTCCTTTCTGTTTGCATCTCGATCGAGGTCCATCCAACTATTTCTTTATTTCTCAACTACTTCACCTTCAAACACCATCCCATTGCTAAGGATTGATGGTACCTGTCCCCCTAGTTTGGTAAGAAGGGGTTGCTTAAGGGCGCTCCTTCTTCCATTCACAATTGAAAGAAAAAATTTTTCTATGTTTCCTACCCGACCTTAGAAGTAGAACTTCTTAGCTCAGGCTAGTTGAGAGATTCGATTCACCAAGCTCCCAGATTGGAGAGAGATGACTTCGACTTGGTTAGCAAATTAAGGAATTATCCAGCTCCTCTATTATCCTAATTGCTAGACGATTAGACTCTATTTAACCTCGGTATTAGCCCTTTTAACCCAGCAGGTATACATCCAAATCTTGTTAACTAGTCCTTTCATTTTTTCTCTAACTTTAGTTTTCTATTATCGTAGAAATAAACTCGAAAGAATTGAAGCAACCATCCAAAGAACTCCGGGCTCACAAAAGGAAAGATAGTGTACTCGAAAAGACCTCCAAGAAGACAAAGATCGATGCTCCGAGCTTGATCACACCCATTGAAGCTGTTGCCACTCTCAAGGTTTCGGTACCTCTAACGGCTTCAAGTCCATCTGTCATGGTCCAAGTCCCAGCACCTCCCACCAAGAAGGAAAAGGTGGAAAAGAAAAGGAAGAAGTTACTCGCTAGAAAGGATCGACACCCAAATAATTCTGAAGGGTCTAATGGCAACGATACTGATGGAGGAAAATCTCCCTTTGATAATCGAAGGATCGTCAAATCTTCGATTGATGGATGCACCTTGCCGAAGGTCTTGGATAGGATCGTCCACGTCGACTTTGAGCAATGGACATGGGATTCCCTTGGGACCTTCCTTGAGAAAACTATCCCATTCCCCTTTTCAAATCCATTAATGTGTTCTTCCATTGGCATGACTAACTTGATCTTCTGCAGATGGGTCACAAGTTGATCACCAATATCAAGGCAATCAACCTTCAAAAGGCTAAAATTTCTAAGGTGGCAAAAATTCTGCAAGAGCACAAAGTTGAGATCGACTACCTGTCGAAGAAAAAATCTGCCAAGGTCGAGTGCCTTCAGGAGATAGTTCGAAATGCTGAACAAGGTGCGGTGGTAGAAGAAGAGTTGGTCCTAGAGATTGAGAGGAAGAAGAAGGTAGAGGCCGAAGTTGCTGAATAGGAGAGGTAAATCAGCAAGGCTAAAGAGCAAGCCATTTTGGACTTCAAGGACCCCAAAGAATTTGAAGATATAAAGATTGATTTTACTAAGGTAGCCTTCATCAAAGGGTTCGAGCTCTGCCAAAGAAATATGGCTGAAAATTTTCGAGAGCTTGATCTCAATTTCTTGGTGAGAGAATCCTCTGATGACGAAGTGGGACCTTCCACTGCTGGCACCAACCTCTCAAATGTCGAGCCTCCTATCGTCACTCCTGGACCTGTTCAAGAGCTTGGGACTGGTGAAGCCAATACAAGCTCATCCGCTGCTCCTCCTTCAGAGGTTAGAGGCTTTTGATAGTTGTATTTTTTTTTCTTTTACCTTTTCTATACTTAGAACATTTAAATTAATGAAAGCAAATTTCTTTTCTTTGCCATGTCTCTATGTCATGATATCTTTGTACATTAAATGCAGTCTCCAGTTGATGCAGAACCTCTGCCTCAGGGGGTCTCCTTGAAGGCCCTCAATAAAAAGTTAAGGAAATTCATCAACTCCATAAGAAACTGAAGAAGATTGAAGATGAGCTCTAGAAATCCAAGAAGAATTATGGTGAGGCTACTATCGAAATCAATCACCTGCACCAGTCCTCCAAATAATTTTTCAAAGAGTATACTACCAAGAAGAACCACCTAAATGAAGAACTTGAAGAAATAAAAAAGCGAGCCAGAGAGAAGTCCTGGACTTTAACCACCAAAGTTAGCTCCCTCTAGGTTGAGCTTAGGTTGGCAAAGGAAAAAATTTAGTTGCTGGAGAGGAGTTCGGCTTGGTCCACCAATTAGGAGGAATACGGTTGGAATTGATCCAAAAGATTTTTCAAGCTTTAGAGCCAATTAAAAACAACCGAGGACACCTATAATACTTATAGGCTCGATTGATGCAATCAAATTGCCGATCTTAAGGGAAAACTTCAAAAGGCTAAAGAGGAAATAGCTCATCATCAAAAATGACCAGTAGAGAAGGCTCAAGTTGGTCCCAGTGCAAATCCAGACGAAATTGCCACCTTGAAGAATACCCTTGGAGATCTCACCATAACCTTCGAGAAGACCAAGAATGAACTCCTTCAACTTAAAATCCAGATGATTTATTAGGAGAATATGGTAAAGGATGCTAAGGCCAAATCAGCTATTCTGAGGAAGAGGTTAAAAGAGATTGAGGATGCTAGAAGAGTTCGAAAACTATTCAACGAGAGCTTGGAAGTGAGGAGGGAGCTTGAAGAGAAAGTAAAGGATTTGAAGCATGCTCTTGTATTAGCTGAAGTTGGCAATCCAAAAATAGGACTTCATCTCGTCTCTCTCTCTCTCTCTCTTTGTAATAAATCTTAAGGACCTCTATAACGAACTTTAATTTTAATGAAATGATATTTTTTTAATTATCCTTCTACATTCTATCTTGGTTTGATGCTTATTGGTCTCTTTGTTTTATTATCATGCCTGATGTTGACGTCGTCCTGAAACAATAACCTCTATCACATGTCTTATATATCCATCCTTCTTGTTTATGAATAAGGGTCTTTGGACTTATTTAAGAGCAAATATATCTCTTTGCCCAGGATCTAAGAGTCTTCATACCTGTAGTTAACCTCCTATTTAAGAACCAAAGGCCTTCGATGCCCCATGGGGATCTTCATCCATGTCAGGATGAGATCCTCCTCCTATTCCTGACATGATTGGCTATTATTCTTGTTAAGACGAGATTCACCTCCTATTCCTAACAAGATTGGCATAGCACAAATGGACCGTTGAAAGGGTTTCTTCTCATTTCCTCCTATCTTAAGTAACTAGATGTCTTCTTTTCCGCATAAGGGTCTTTGTCTAAGTCAGAATGAGGTCCTCCTCCTGTTCCTGACATGGTTGGTTTTTATCCTTATTAGGATAAGATCCTTCTCTTATTCCTAACAAGGTTGTTGAGGCATAAAAGGATAGTTGAAAGGGCTTCTCTTCTTTTCCTCCTATCTTAAATAATTGGAGCTCTTTTTTCCTCATAAGGATCTTTATCCATGTCAGGATGAGGTTCTCCTCCTATTCCTAACATGATTGGCTTTTATCCTTATTAGAACGAGGTCCTTCTCTTGTTCCTAACAAGATTACCGAAGCATAAAAAGATCATTGAAAGGGCCTCTCTCCTTTTTCTCCTATCTTAAATAACTGGAGGTCTTCTTTTCCTTATAAGGATCTCTATCCATGTTAGGATGAGATCCTCCTATTCCTGATATGGTTGGCTTTTGGCTTTTATCCTTATTAGGATGAGGTTATCCTCCTATTCCTAATAAGATTTCTAGGGCACAAAAGGATCGTTGAAACGGCCACTCCTCATTTTCTCTTGTCTTAAATAATTGGAGGTCTTCACCCTCGCTTCAACGAGATTAACCTCCTGTCTTAAATAATCGGAGGCCTTCACCCTTGTTATGATGAGATTAACCTTCCATCTTAAATAACCAGAGGCCTTCACCCTTACTACGATAAGGTTAACCTCCTATCTTAAATAACCAAAGGCCTTCATTTCATTTAAGAATGAAGTTTGGTTGGATAATTTTCTGTCATCACATAGTTTTGCACCAAAGACAAGAATGTTAAAGTAAGAAAATTTTATTAAAATGATATTATTGATATTATATTCATAGATTTTTCAAGTTCCAAGGTCACAAAATTGTAGCCCCTCTAAGTTCTTTCACATAATAAGTTGCTGATCAGATAATTTCCATGATCTCGTAAGGGCCTTCCTAGTTTGGGATAAGCTTTTCTTGATTTTATGACTGCGAGATATCCGCTCGCCGAAGCACCAGATCTTCTATTTTAAAAATTTTACTTTTGACTCTAGAATTGTAGTGAGCCACCTTCCACTTATAAGCTATCATCCGAATCTGGGCATTTTCTCATTTTTCTTTTGACAGATCAAGGTTTGTTCTAAGATTCTGTGAATTATTCTATTCATTGAAGGCTTCAACTGGCACCAAAGAAAGTCTAAGTTCAATTGGGATGACTACTTCTGTACCAAAAGCCAAAGTAAATGGGGTCTCCCTAGTTGGCAACCTTTGTGTCATTATGTAAGTCCAGAGCACATGATAGAGTTCGTCCATCTAAGTTTTTTTCGTCCTTTCAAGCCTTACTTTTATTCCTTGCAATAGGATTCTGTTACTTACCTCGGCCTCACCATTTGCCTGTGGATGAGCTATTGATATGAAGTAATGAAAGATATTCAGATTTTTACAAAAGTCAGCAAACTTTGCTCCTATAAATTGGCATCCATTATCAATAATGAGAGTCTGAGGTAGGTTGAATCTATAGACTATTGACTTTTGGATGAAGTTCTATACTTTAGCTTCAATAATCTTTGCCAAGGATTTGGCCTCAACTTATTTGGTAAAGTAGCTTCTGCCACTAGAAGAAATTTTCGCTGTCCAGATGCCATGGAAAAGGGCCCAAGTATGTCCATCTCTTATTATATGAACAGCCATGGAGCACTCAAAGGTGTGAGTTGAGAAGCTAGCTATATCTGAATATTAGCATTCCTTTGATACCGATCACATCTTTTCACATAATCAGTAGCATCCAATTGCATAGTCGGCCAATAATATCCTTGTTGAAGTAGTTTGTAAGATAGAAATCTGGCTCTAAGATGGTTTCCGCATATTCCTTCATGAATCTTCCTCAATGCATAATTAGCTTCAGAAGGTCGAAGGCACTTGAGGAGTGGCAAAGAGTACGACGTCTTGTACAGCTTATTCTCATATAAAATATAATGAGATGCTTGATTTCTTAATTTTCAAGCTTCTTTAGGATCTCTGAAGAGAATACCATCTTTGAGGTATAAGATTAGCAGATCAATCCAGCTGGGCTCATGGTCAACCTACATTACTGTTTGGGAATCCTCCGAACTGGGATGCTGTAAGACTTCAAAGTAGATTTCCTTCAGCAATTCACTCAGTGCCAAGGTAGCAAATTTGGACAAAAGATCAGCCCTAGCATTTTCTACTCTTGGGATCTACTGAATATCAAAGTTGCTAAAGGCCAAAATTAGGATTCTTACATTTTTCAAGTACTTCTTCATGCTTTCCTCCCAGGCTTCATAATTGCCATTAACTTATCCCACCACCAATTAAGAATCACTATAAACTTTCACATGGTCTGCTTTCAATTCTTTAGTTATTCTTAATCTCACGATCAAAGATTCATATTCTGCTCCATTATTTATTATGGGAAACTCAAAGCGTAAAACATATTTAGCAATAACTTTTTTCGAATTGATAAGAATTAAGCCTGCACCTGCTCCAGAAGCATTAGATGATCTATCAATATATAAGGCCTAGAAGTCTTCAGGGAGATCTGTTCTTTCTTCAAAGAAATTTAGCTAAAAAATGGGGGTGCTAATTTTTTGCTGCTTAGGTTTGGCTGGATCTAGGATGGTGTATTATATGATAAAGTTGGCTAATATTTGAGCTTTAATAGATGACCGAGGTTAGAAATTAATGTTGAACTTGATAAGCTCAATTGCCCACTTCGCTATTCTTCCAGAGATTTTAGGCCAGTGAAGAACTACTTTGATGGGTTGATTAGTAAGAAGCATGACCATATGCTCCTAGCAATAAGGTTGAAGCTTTCTTGCTACAATCAATAAAGTATAGATTAGCTTTTTCAATTTTATATATTTTATCTCCGCATCTTTTAGAACTTGACTTATGTAGTAGATTGGCTTCCACACTTTTGCCTCTTCCCTTATTAAGATAGCTCCAATGGCAGCGGGAGACATAGCCAAGTATAGGAATAATTCTTCACCAGGTTCGAGCTTGGCAAGAAAAGGAGGTGAGCTGAGGTAGTTCTTCAATTTTTTAAAAGCTTGCTGATATTCAAAAGTCTAGCAGAAGTTCTTGGACTGCTTGAGCACTTGGAAGAAGAGCAGACAATGCTCAGTCGATCTTAAGATGAAGTGATATAGGGCTGCAACTTTTCCCATCAAATGTTGGACTTTCTTTATTATTTTTAGTGCAGTCATTTCTTGGATGTCTCTAATCTTCTCAAGATTTGCTTCGTTGCCAATCCTTAAAACCATAAATCCTAGAAATTTCCATGAGATTACTCCAAAAGCATATTTGGTTGGATTTAGCTTCATCTAGTACTTCTAGAAAGTGTTGAAGGTTTCTTCTAGGTCAACAATATGACTTATTAAAGATTGGCTCTTAACAAGCATATCGTCCATATAGATCTGTATATTATGGTCAATCTGCTCCTTGAAGATCTTATTCACCAGGTGCTGATAAATTGCACTTGCATTTTTGAGTCTAAAGAGCATACTCCTATAATAATAAAGACCACAATCAGTAATAAAAGCAGTTTTCTACTCATCTTCTAGTGCCATTCAGATTTGATTATAGTTGGAAAAGGCATCCATAAAAGTAAGGAGCTCATATGGTCCGAGGTTGGGTCCACTAGTTGATCAATTCTAGGTAGGGGATAGCTATCCTTTGGATAGGTCTTATTCAAATCTATGAAGTCAATGTACATCCTCCACTTAAAGTTTGCTTTCTTGACGAGGATGACATTTGCAATCCAATCTGGATAGGACACCTCTCAGATGAATTTGGCTTTGAGAAGCTTGTCAACCTCCTCCGCAATGTCCTTCTACCATTTTGGTGTAAAGCTATGCTTCTTCTTTTTTATAAGTCAGCATTTGAGATCTATAACCAAATGATGTTCCATTACTTCAGCATCAATCTCAAGCATATCTGGATGTACGCAAGCAAAGACGTCGGCATTTCTTCGCAAGAAGGCGATGAGCTACTTCTTGACTTCTTATCCAAGGTTGGAGCCAATCTGAATAGTATGGTTCTCATGCTCATTGTTTAAAGAAATTGCAACAAGATCTTTAATTGATTCCCCTCGTTCCTCAATTAAAAATCATCACGGGCATCAAGTCCATCCACTGGACAAAATTCTGCTTGCTTTTCCTCTTGTATAGTAATAGTGTAATAGCGCCATACCAAAGCTCGATCTTCTCTGACTTCTTCAATCCCATGATTTGTTGGAAACTTCATCTTCAAGTAATAAGTTGAGACCACAGTCTGAAATGCATTCAAACCAGGTCAGCCAAGAATTGTATTATAAGCAGAGAGAGCCATTACCACTAGGAAGTCAACTTGAGTTTGGACTATCTCAGATATCAGCCTGCTACAACTAGCAAAGTAATTATTTCTTCAACCAGCAAGGCATCGTTGATGAATCCCATTAATGGAGAACTTATTGATCCCATACAACTATCAGGTATAGATATTTTAGAGAAAGCATCGTAAAATAAAATATCAGCAGAGCTTCTATTATCAATCAAAATGTGACATACAACATAATCAGTAATGTTTAAAGTAACTACAACTACATCATTATGTAAAAACTGAACCCCTTGTGCATCTTCTTCAGTAAAAATAATAGGTTCTTCAATCCACTACCTCTTTGCCGGCTCTGCTAAATCCACTACTCTCCTTGTGTCGATGTTCCCCAGCAATGGTGTTGATGATTCCAAGTGGGGGTCGGTCTTCTTGTGGCTCATCCCTTCAAGGCAGTTTAGGTTGCGATAGGACTCTTGACCGATCTTTCCTCTTTTCCAACTGACGTTGCAAAAATCAATCTAGTCTGCCCCTTTTAATTAGCTCCTCAATCTTATTTTGGAGCTAGATGCAATCTTCAGTATCATGACCATGATCACGATGGTAGAGATAGTACTTATTAGCATTGTGCTTGGTTGGGTGGGTCCACATTCTTTCCGACCTTGGCAACTGCTCCTTGATCTCCATCAATACTTAGATCTTTGGAGTATTTAGAGGAAAGTGGTTATGGAATCTTCTGGGGGGAAGTTTCACCACACTCTTTAGTCTGGGCTTCTTCGTCGATGAGTTTGAGGTGGAGTTCAAGCTCTTCTATGCTTTGGAGGGGTTCTAGAGTGTGGCTGAGCTTTACTTGACTTCTCAACAATCGCGGGTTTGCTAGATTCGCCCGTCTATCACTCTCCTATAACTTCATCCAATTTGAAGGCTTCCTCCACTCGAGCATAGCCTTCAGCCCAAACTAGCATGTCGGCGAAATCCTAGGGATACCTCTTCTCCAAGGAGAAGAGAAAATCGTTCTTGTAGAGGCTATCCTTTAGTACGGCCAAAGCAACAGATTGATCCAAATTTTGAATCTCTAAAGCAACAGCATTAAAATGATTTACATAAGCCCGGATGGACTCTCCTTTCTTCTACTTGATGTGAATGAGAGAATCCAAATCTCATCTCTAGCGCTAGCTACTGATGAAATGAGCCACAAACTGGTGGCTTAGCTGGTCAAAAGAGTAAACAATACCTAATTTAAGGCTCGAGTAGCAATTTTTTGCTGCTCCTATCAAAGTAGAGGGAAAGGCTCGATAGAGAATGACATCAGGTGCATCGTGAAGCAACATCATAGTCTTGAAGGCTTTGAGGTGGTCGATTGGGTCGCTAGTCCTATCATAACTCTCAAATTGAGGAAGTTTAAAGTTTGGCAGGATGGGCTCCTACATGATTTGGATGGAGAATGGAGGGTTGGTGTAGATATTATCATTGTGGGTTGGGGCAGCATGGCAGAGTTCTTCGATCTGCTGGTTCACTTTCTCAAGCTTCTAATCAAAGATATCATCTCAATCACTAATCTTAAAGGATGGCTGGCCATAGGGGGTAAACCTTCTAGGGGTAGAGTCATGATCAGAATAGGGGCTCTTTCCTCTCTATTTCTCTTTCCCAGGGGTCACTAGCCGACTTACCTAAGTAGGCCTTCCCTACATCGAGTCTCGGTACTTCGACGATGGTCTCTCTAGCTAGACTAGGGCCGAGGGCTGTTGCATAGCCTACACTGCTTTAATGAGGCTCCTGACCTACTGCACAAGCAGGTTAAACTGCTCCAAATCTATCATGGCTATAGGTGAAGGTTGAGGTGCCAGCGATGAGGTTGGAGCAGGCCGATCTAGTTGAGATCTGGTAGTAGAGGTGGTGGATCGTCAAGTTAAAGCTTTCCTGGGTGGTATCTTGCTAGAACTCAAGAAAGATTAGAGAAAAAAGAGTTGTAGAGTTGGAGAAAAGTGAAAGAAGATGAACTCGACTTGGTACTCCTTTTAGAACAAGGACTTAGAGACCCTTCCTCTAGTGCCAATCCTGTTGGTGCAGGAAATGGTGCTAATGCTAGAGTTCGCTGGAGCTGGAGAAGATGAGGCCGCTGATGAGATCTATAAGATAAAATCCTGATTGATGGTGGGTGGCTCTAGCAAAACCCTCCGACAGTCTAATTTTCTAGCCAACAAGAATGAAGAACTCAGGATAATGTAAGTAGAGATGAGAGCTTAGAGAAGAAAATATATCTGGATGGTTCCTTATATAGGTGGAGCCTATAATAGAATGAAAGTGATAGCCATAATAGAATGTCAGTAGGCCATTCGGGCCATGTGGAGTTTGTTATGGAGAGTGGGCTATCGTTTATCGCAATTTGTAGGTGGTTGAGTTATATTTATAGTAGGCTGTTTGGGCCATGTGGAGTTTGATAGAGTTTGGAAACTTTTGTGTCTGTTAGCAAGTTGTTCATGCTAGGATGGAGAACTCAAAGTCGGACTAACCAAACTTGAAGATCGGCTTTTAAATAACAAACGACAAACCTATAATCAGTTAAATTCTGTCAGGGCTACTTTTGATAGCTTTGAGGAGTTTGGTCAGGGCAATAGGGATCTAAGATGGGTGAGCACTGAGATTCAAAGCTTATGAACGGTGTGGTCTTAATTGTTTTCTAAAGTTTGGTTGATACACAAGGCCAGCATGAAAGAGCACTAGGGTTTACTGCTTGCAGGGTAGCTATTGCTTGCTTCGAATTAAGGATCGGACTCATCAGACTTGGAGGTTGGCTTCTAAGTAGCGAAAGGCGGGCCTGTAGTTGGTTGGATTCTGCCAGTACTACCTTTGACAACTTTGAGGAGCTCGGCCATCTTTAAGGTTGGCCGAGAGCGGATATGAACATTTAGGCTAGAGATTAGAGAGAGAGGGTAGTGGGTTCTTCATCGAGGATGTGGCTAGGGTTTCTTGGAAGAGTTCAACTGGAAGTCGAGAAAGGTGACTGCCAAGACTCGTGGCTATTTGTTGGCGCTATTCTGGCTACTCTTGAAAGTTTGGCTACTTTCAAGGTCAGCTACCATTCATAAGATGGACTAGAGAAATTAGGCTGGAGAAGAGTTTGGCTGAATCGAGTTTGATAGGAAAGAAATTTGCCTAGCTAGAGTCCTTGATATAAAATGGGTGAGATATACTATCATCCATAGCGAGAGAATTTGGCTACCTTTGAGGTGGGTCGGCAAACAAAGTCGGACTGGGCTGAGATTTGATATTTGATGGAGTTTTGCCAATACCAAGACTAGAGTCAGTTTGTTAATAATTTCTTTCACTATTCAAGTTTGCTTGGATGAAGTTCATCATGCCTTTGGAGCATTCTGCAATCATTGAAAGAGAGTTGATGATTGCAATTGAAAAGATCATCCAGCACACATGGGCAGAAGGTCGGCCTCCTTGAATTAGGTTGGAGTAGAAGAATAGCTTGGTTGAAGTTCAGTCATAGTTGTCACGAGTCTAGATGAAGTCATACTGAGATCGGATATCCTACTGGACTTTGGTAGAAGCTATTTTATCCCCAATAGGATGGAAATATAGAGATATTCTTCTCACGTAGTAGAAGAATTATGTTAGATAGAAGATTCTCTACTTCAGACAGCCCAACCTCAATTCAAGATCCTCCTAAAGTCCGGCTTTATCAATGGCCATCTTTTGATTTTCAATAATCTTTTACAAATTTTTTGAGCTTATCATATATCTATCTACTATAGATCTTAATCTTGTTACTTCATCTTGTAAGGATACAATCTTTTTATTTGATTCATCTAGATTAATTTGTAATTTCTTCACATTTTCTTCTATATGAGCTTTATCTTTATTTAAAGATTGATTCTCTTTCTTTAGTTCTTTGTTCTTATGAGATAGCTTTTTGAAATCACAAACTAAATCATTAAAGGCTTTATATAATTTCTCAAATATAAATTCAGAAATTGAGTCATCTTGGTTTACCTCATTCTAACAAAAATTTTCTTTTTCTTCTCTTAGACATTCTTCTTCACTTGAAGATGAGTCTTCATCATTGCTCCATATTGCTTTTAACACTTTCTTCCTTGATTTTTTTAAGCTCTTTTTCAACAATGGACAGTCCATTCAAAAATGTCCGTGCTTCTTACACATAACAAATGATTTGATCCTTCTCCTTTTCTCTCTGTTTCTTTGCTACCTGCCCTTACTGAAATTTCTACTTCTTGGTTTAACCTTCTTCCTTCTTTTCATAAATTTCTTGAATCTTCTAGTAATTAGTGCCATTTCCTCATCATCCTTCGAGTCTTCTTTGGAGTCGCTTTTTTTTTCATACATGGCAGCAACTTTGAGTGCTATGCTCTTCTTTTTCTTCACTTCCTCTTCTTTTTCTTGGATCATGTTCAGCTCATGGATCATTAGTGACCTAATTAACTCCTCCAATGTAAAAGGTGTTCAAGTCTTTTGTCTCTTCAATGGCAGTCACCTTTGGCTATCAATTCATTGGCAAAGATCTAAGAATTTTGCGCACAACATCGCTATTAGTATAATCTCTTCTAAGACTTTTCAAACCATTTAGAATATCAGTGAATCCAGTGAACATTTCAGTAATGGTTTCATGTGATTCCATTTTAAATAACTCATACTTATGTACCAATATATTTATCTTTGATTATTTGACTTGATTATTACCCTCATGGATGACTTCAAGTCTATTCCAAATTTATTTGGTGGATGAACATATTGATATTCTATTAAACCCATTAGCGTCCAAAGTATAATATAAAATATTCATAGCTTTGGTATTAAGTTAAGCTTTCTTTTTATCGTGTTCATCCCAATTCTTTTTAGGTTTTGGGGTAGACACTCCATCAACTATAATTATTGGTGTGTGAGGTCCTAACATTATGACATTCCACATGTCATAATCTTGTGCTTAGATGAATATTCTCATTCTTGCCTTCCAATATATATAGTTAGCTCCATTGAATAGCAGGGTTCTATTGGTTGATTGTCCTTCAACCAATGGAGTCCCAATTAGAGTTGCCATTTAATCTTTAGCTTTTTGATAGTTTGATCAATAACTAATATTAGACCACCTGCTCTGATACCACTAATTGCCCAAGGATGGCTATCCAAGAGGAGGGTGAATTGGATATTTAAAAATTTAACTTAAGATATGAGTAGATTAAACTAATTAGGTGCCTAAATGAAACAAGCTATTTAATATGCAGTGGATGAAAGTAATAGAATAAGAGTACACAATCACAAATATAATAGTTTTATAGTGGTTCAGCACTTATGTCCACTCCCTAAGTAAACCACTTAAAAATTTAACTATAATCACTTCACTTGATTATAATCTGATTATTTTACTTGGGTTCACAATCCAATCTAATTGATTTTAACCTTGGCTCACCAACCACAATCATACAATAATTATTTTTTGGGCTAACAATCAATTCCGATTGATTTTAACTTTGGCTTGCTAATCAAACCATACAACATCCAACTCTAGGCTTGGACTAATCTAAGTTTTTCACCCTAAAGTACTTAAAATAAAAAGAAAAATATAATAAACAAAAATAAAAACAAACTCTTTGAAGCTTAAGAGAAGAAATTATGAGAGCTTGGCTTGTAGGCTTATTTTCTTCTCTTTGAATGCTTGAGGAAAGTAGAAGATGATCTTCGATAGCAATAGCCTGACTTCTTCTCATAGTGAGGATGTTGGAAGGATAAAGGTATATCTAAATATCACTCCTTCCTTTTTACTATATTGCTCACACACTTAAATACTCTAAAAATCTGCTTGGAAGCTCTCTTTGCAAGTTCCAAAAGTTTTCTTTCTTATCCCAAATATTTTCTTAAGTATTTCTTAGGTTTTCCACTACTACAAGTCATTTAGAAGGACTTCTGGAAGTGATCTAGTCATTAAAAAATCAAAAATAGCCATGGGTGGCATATGGAGTGAAAAAGTTGCATAACTAAAAATTAGCCATTACAGTCACTGGACTAGCTCAGTTTCTAACTGGATCAGCTCAGTCCAAACTAGGTCAGCTTAGTTTTTAGCTGGGTCGGCTTAGTCTCAGTGATCTCGAAACACCTATTTCTATCTTTGCTCTCTTTTGAGACTGGGATGGCTACCCTTCTGACTAAGTCGGCCTAGTTGCCACTAGGTCAGCTCAGTTAAAATCTAGGTCAGCTCAGTCCCCTAGATCATGAAAAGTCTTGCTTTCTATCCTTTCTATTCTTTGCTTCCATTGAGACTAGGTTGGCTCAATGTCAGACTGGATCGGCCCAGTTTGTGACCCTTACTTCTCCAATTTACTTTGTATGTTAGACTTGCCTTTTTGTCTTGATTTATTGTTCATTAAAATATCTTGAAAGATGTATCCACTTTAAAGTATCTTCTCTAAAATCTGAAGTGAAATGAATGAAAATACTTGAAGTTTATGAGATCTTGAATTTTACAACTACACATCCTCAAAGAATATTAGTAAATTAATAATCTATACTCAAATGCTTTTGTTATCATCATAACCAATCTAGGGTCAACACAATTTGATGGAAGAAGCCTTGTCAAATGGAATATTGATAGACTTTTAGAATACCAAACTATAGTTATGTGTCATCAGATGATGATATACTCTAATGCCAGTAAAGTTCATGAAAATTTTGAGAAGCAAATTATCATGATGAACACTTCAGGTTATTTAGGATAATTGAGAGGATGGTGGGACAATTACCACAATGATTATCAAAAACAAGAGATTCTTAATTCTATTAAAAGAGATCTTGAGGGTAATTACTATCTAATCATCCTTCTGATGCTTTAATGACCCTAATTTTAAATATCATCTATCACTTCATAGGTGACTATATTAATATTTATGAAAAGGTTAGCGAACAACTTATAAATGTTAGATATAAAAAAATGTCTAATTTTAGATGGTATAAGGATACCTTGCTTTCGCTTTACCAACTTCCAAATCAAAACTAGAGTTTTGGAATGAAAAATATATTTCAGGTTTACGACCTTTATTTGCTGGAAAGGTAAGAACTCGGTTAAGGCAAGAAGGTGATGGTACTATAAATTATAATTAATTAGATATAAAAAAAATATTCTAAAAAATCTAACTAGTGGGATTTGAACTTTGTAATATTTAAAAATTAGAGATCAATTAAAGAAATAGAGATTACTTGGAAAGAAAGAACTAGATGATTTCTGTCAACACTTTGGATTTCAACTCAAAAAATCTTATCAAAAAAAGATGAAAACTATCTAAAGAAGATAAGAAAAAATATTTTGAAAGAAAAACGTAGAAGAATCCTAAAACAAGGATTATATCTAGAAGATCTGATCCTAAACCTAACAAGGATAGAAGAAAATCCAAAAGATTAACAAAATCTGAACCTCCTATTTGTTATAAATATAATAAAGAGAAACATTATGCAAGCAAATGTTATTCTAAGGATATTAAAAGAAAAATCTGAGAAATATCCAAAGAGAAAAATTTGGAAGAGATCAGAGAAAAACTCAATGATTTTATTAGTAGTCTAAAACTTGACCCAGAGGAAGAATTATATGATATTGAAGAATATTGTTCGTGTTGCGAAAATCATCATACTAATTCAAATTTGGACAAAATTCTAGAATGTCTAATGAAGAATAGTTTATTATGGATATGTTTGATTCTCTAAGTCTAGAGGAACAAGAAGTCTTACTTCCAAAGTTCTTTGCCTTGATAAAAGAACAAAGGATTAAGCCAACTCTTCAAAAACATGAAGAATTTTATAATTTTGATGAGGTATTTCGAAGACTTAGATACCAAGCAGAAAGGCAAAAAAGTCAATCTTGAGAATTTGCTTATGGAACAAGCTCTAATTAAATCTAAAATTATCTCTTTAAAATAAAGAGTACAATATTTAGAAGATAGTTCTACTGAGATAGACCAAGGTCAAGATCTACAACAAATCTTAGAATCTTTAGATCCATCTAAAGGAAAAACCCTTATGATTGAAAATGAAGAAAACACTTCGAAAGATTTCATAGGACCTATAGAAAGATACATTAAACAAAAATGGTTTTGTGAAATTCTATTTAAATTAAAAGGAGAATACAAGTTCAAACATATAGCTCTTATAAACTCCGATGCCAATGTAAATTATATCAGAGAAGGATTAGTCCCATTTAGATACATTGAAAAATTGATACATATGTTTCAAACCACTAATGGAGGAAATCATAAGGTTAATCATAAAATCTCTAAGGTCTAGGTATGTATAGGAAAACCTATACATCAACCTTACTCCTGACGGTTAGAAATCTTAGACAAGGAGTTACATTAGGAAACCCCTTTTTAACTCTGATTAAACCTTTCACCATCGCTCGGGATGGACTTACTATCCAAAGGTAATGCTTAAGTTCTATTCTGAACTAGAAGAACAATTTCTTAATCAACTAAAATAAGTTGATAAGAATATAAATAAATTATCTTTTAAAAATCTTAGGATTAGAATAAAAAAATTAAAATTAACAAACTCTCTAAACTAGATAAAAATGTAAAATTAACTTTTCATATAAATAATTCTACTTATGATTTGAAGATAAGTCATTCATATTTACAAAAGATTCTCTCTTCTTTTCAGTCCTACATATTTTCTAGAAGGCAATTACAGAATAAAGGTCCTTTTGATCACAAAGAAGTTCATTACAAAGAAGATCTTATACAAGTACATCTAGTTTTGCATCTAGGCTCTAGAGAAATCCCTCTAAACACTATAAAAGTAACACTTCTACATGAATTAACTATTCTAGGAAATTATCTGACTTCATTTCTTTTTGATAAAGAATCTAAAGACAAAACAAGAATGGCAAAGGGTAAATAGCCCTTGATGAGAAATAGGATAAGTATCTAATTTCTCCTCCATTCTACCACCTAGGCTTTTCCATTGAAACATACTCTATAATCTATGAAGCTTGGAAAGCACATCTCTTTGACAAAGAAATGGAGTACCAAAAAATCATGACAACCTTGGTAAAACATCTAGTAGAAATGGAGCATTCTCTAAAAACTATCAAAGAATATGTTTAACTTGTAGGCAAAGAGATAAGCCAACCTACTCCCAAACTCATATCTCTTTGTTGATGCAAAAATCTATCTCGAGGTCAGGTTGGCTAGAGTTGTGTGATGGCGGCAAGTCGACAGCAATGGGATGGAGGTGGCCATACCTGCAAGAGAAGTCTTTGACTGAAGTTGGCTCCGATGGAGATCCTCCGATGCTCAAGTCAATTTTTCATTCAACAAAAGGAAGAAGATGAGCATTTGGAAAGAAGAGTCTACATACCTTGGTATCCCTCTTTTTTTCTCTTTTATAGAAAGGTCGGAAGTTTATTAGGATGGATTATAGGTTGTTAGTCATGGGAGAGCAGGAAGTTGTCAAAGATATTTTGTTTGCCTACTAGAATATTCTCAGAAATCATGTCAAGTATTGTCCCCAAATGGCATGCGAGGGAACCATCTCCTAATTTATGAGTTGACAACCTGAAGCCAAGAGTGGGGACTTTAGCCTTTTGATAACCTTCAATTAGGACTTCAGCCTTTTTAAATTGGGCCTGAAATAGGACCTCAACCTTAATCTTCGATGATCTTCAATTCAGCCTACATTGTGACCCCGGCTTCCATCTTTTGATGAGTTTAAGTTCAGCTTAAAATAGGACTTAGACCTCAGCCTTCGATGACCTTCAATTCAACCTACATTATGACCCTAGTTTCTATCTCTTGATGACTTCAAGTTTGACCTGAAATAGGACCTCAGCCTCAGCCTTCGATGATCTTCAATTCAATCTAAATTATGACCCTAGCTTCCATCCCTTGATGACTTCAAGTTTGGCCTAAAATAGAACCTCGACCTCAGCCTTTGATGACCTTAAATTCAACCTATATTATGACCCTAGCTTCCATCTCTTGATGACTTTAAGTTTGGCCTGAAATAGGACCTCGGCCTCAGTCTTCGATGATCTTTAATTCAGCCTAAATTATGATCTTGGCTTCCATCTCTTGATGACTTCAAGTTTGGCCTAAAATAGAACCTTGGCCTTAGCCTTCAATGATCTTCAATTCAGCCTAAATTATGACCTTAGCTTTTATCTCTTGATGACTTCAAGTTTGGCCTGAAATAGGACCTCGACCTCAGCCTTCGATGACCTTCAATTCAACCTATATTGTGATCCTGATTTCTATCTTCTGATGACTTTAAGTTTGGCTTGAAATAGGACATTGGCCTTAACCTTCGATAACCTTCAATTTAGCCTAAATTGTGACCCTGGCTTCCATCTCTTGATAACTTCAAGTTCAACATGAAATAGAACTTTGGCCTTAACCTTCGATGACCTTCAATTCAGCCTATATTGTGACCCTGGCTTCTATCTCTTGATGACTTCAAGTTTGATCTAAAATAGAACCTTGGCCTCAACCTTCGATGACCTTCAATTCAGCCTAAATTATGGTCCTAGCTTTCATCTCTTGATGACATTAAGTTTGGCCTAAAATAGGACCTCGGCCTCAGCCTTTGATGACCTTCAATTCAGCCTATATTATGATCCTAACTTCCATCTTTTGATGACTTTAAGTTTGGCCTAAAATAAGACCTCAATCTCAGCCTTCGATGACCTTCAATTCAGCCTAAATTCTCATGTCTTCGACTAGCATAAAAATCCTCCAACACTCTTTATGATCTTTGTGAAGGGAAATCCTGATTTCCCGGTCCAGGTTCGTCCAGATCTGATTAGATCAAGAGATATATTTCAAAAAAATTTTCTTGACCTTAATCACATCTTGATATGTTTCAGATCCAATTCTTATTATTTTAACAAATAAAATAAAATAAGATAAATTAAATCAAATTCAATTTACCTGATTTGGGTAATCCTATTACCCTGTAGATGATCCTGATTGCAGCGGAAGGTTCTGGATCTTAGCCACGCAAGCGCCTGGCCTCTACCGGTATCCACTCGGGTTGGATCTGGAGAACCTCTTCTTCTCTATCACACCTCCAAAAATCAGATCTGGATCTGATTTGGAGGATCTTCAAAACTCTTTTGAAGATCTGCAGTCGTCCTTTTGCAGCAGCGCAGCCTTCTTGCTTTTGATCGCCTTTCCTTGATCTGAATCGCACCAAACTAAGTCCAAAACACTTTTGGACGTGGAGAGCAAGGGGAGAAGAGAGTATGGCGTGGAGAAGGAGGGGAGAGGCAGCCTTGGACATGGGAAATCTCTTTCAATAAGACTTTGACTTCACTTAGGATTAGGGTTGGGCGCAGGGTCTTATTTATAGACCTCTTGTGATCCAACTCCTCTTCCTCTCAACCAATCACAACCCTTTGTGAAATCAGATCTAAATCTGATTGGTTGAAAAAAAGAGACCCCTGGATTCCTCCTTAGAGGGCGCCTAAGACCAGTCAAACTGGATTCTTAGTAGAACTCTAATTGGAATCCTAAAGGGAGGTGGAGTCCTTGTCCAACAAGGACTCCTAGGCGCCTCCTACTTGGGCTCACGCCACCCTTGGCGTGCGCCCTTCTCCTTGCCAGGTTCTGGCAGGGGGACAAGCCCCCACCAGCTCTCCAATAGGTGCATGACATGTGGTCAAAAGTCAAAGGGTGAATGGTCAACGTTTGACCAGTCAAAGGTAGACTTTTGACCAAAGTCAAAGAACAAGAAATGGCAGGTGACCAAAAATGGCAGGTAATGTCTTACAAATAAGACAACCTATTCTGACTTGGACAACCTCTAGTCAGACCATATGAAGGCCTCTGATTGAGCACAAACTCCTTTGGCTCAGTCAGGACAACTTATTTATGATAGTAAAAGAAGAATGTTAGGTTCAATCGAGTGCTAGCACGATTTCCTTGAACCTAATTGAATCTCATTCAGATCAATTGAACTAGATCAGTTCAATTGATGATCACCAGACTTCAAACCCTTGTTTGTGTGACCCAGTTAGGTTCAGTTCTGTATGGTAATGGGATATGTCATGATCTCTATCATAGACATCATCGAAACTCCTTTCGATGGATCAGAACTCTTCTGATTCGAACAGCTAGAATGATCGATCATCTAAATCATTCTAATTGCTCCCAAAATCCACCAGTGACACCTAGCAGTATATGGTGGCAACCCATCAGAGCTGAATGCGAACCTCTTGGTGCAGCTACCTGTGTGATTCAGTTCTTCTATCTTGAGCCCCGATCAGATTAGGGTTAAGGTGAACTCGTCAAACCCTAGTCTCTGTCATATGATGTAATCATTCGATTCGAGTCCAATGTGAAAATCTAAATAGAAACTCTTTCTATTATTTCACTCTGCCATGGCCATGGGCTTCAGGACTTGATTCTCATGATCATCATAGGGCTACTCCTCTACCACCGAGGTAGATAGATCCCATCTTGATGCAATCCAGTTCCTACAATGAACATGTCACAGCCAACATACACCTCAGGGTTCCATATGGCTAGGAGATCCGAGTAATGGTGTAGTCAAACTATAACACCCTCAAGGTGAACTGCCGATGCATCTCAGGTCAAAGAACCAGACACACTACTGCAGCATCGAGTCAGTCATTGACGAGAAGGTAGACTCCCTAATGACTACTCGAGGTGGTCACGCTCAGTGCCCTCGTTCTCTAACGAGTACCTGTACTCTCGCTCCGGTGTCTCCACACCGTAGACTCAAGACTCATCTACTAAAGAGAAGCGATCGTACACCAACCTTCCGGATCAATCACCATCCTCGTGATGATCCTATGGTCGGGAGCTGTTTATGAGTTAATAATGATTATTCATGTCTTAAATTTTCAACTCTTGAAAATATGAATTATCATTACCATTAACTCAAAGGATGTATCACAGACACTAAATACACATGTGTGATAGAAAATAACCCATTTCATTAATTATAGTCAAAATTACAATTTTGCCCCTAGAAGTGTATTACAAGTGTCAGCCAATTCTGGCTTCTAGGGCACATATATCTAACAATCTCCCACTTGTCCTAAAGCCAATTGGCTACAAGTCTAAGTCCCATCTTCTCAAGGTGGGCTTCGATCTTCTGCTGGCCCAACGGCTTTGTAAGTGGGTCTGCCACATTATCTGTGGAGTTGACTCTCTTGACCTCAACGTAACCTTTCTCAAGGTAATCGCGGATGAGATGGTATCACCGTTTGCTTGGAACTCTTCCAGCACAAACAGTCTGCCAGATGTCGACTTTCGATCATCTATATCGGACATGAAGTCCGAGTCTGTGTATCCCTGGACCAGGAGTTCTCCATTACCAAAGACCAACATCATATCCTTAGTTCTTCTCAAGTACTTAAGGATACATTTCACAGAAGTCCAGTGTTCTTCACCTGGATTTGACTGATATCTGCTTGTGACACTCACAGCATGGGCTATATCAGGTCGTGTACATAGCATGGCATACATGAGGCTCCCTATTGCAGAAGCATAAGGGATCTTGCTCATGCGTTCTATTTCCTCAGGTGTGCTGGGGCACATCTTCTTGGAAAGATGAATACCATGTCTGAAGGGTATTAATCCCCTCTTAGAGTTTTCCATACTAAACCTCTTTAGTACTTCCTCTATGTACATCTTCTGTGAAAGTCCTAGCATCCTATTCGGTCTATCCCTATAGACCTTAATTCCTAGAATAAAGGATGCTTCACCTAGGTCTTTCATGGAGAATTCCTTAGGACAACCACATCTTGACTGATGTCAACATGGGAATATCATTCCCAATAAGGAGGATGTCATCCACGTACAATACGAGGAAGACAACAGCGCTCCCACTGACCCTTTTGAAAACACATGGTTCCTCTTCATTTTTGATGAAACCAAACTTTTTGATCACATCATTGAAACGAGTGTTCCAGCTCCGAGATGCTTGCTTAAGTCCATATATGGACCTTTGCAGCTTGCAAACCTTGTGATCAGTATCACTGGATGTGAAACCTAGCGGCTGTTCCATATAGATATCTTCCTCAAGATATCCATTTAGGAATGCCGTTTTCACGTCCATTTGCCATATTTCATAATCGAAATAGGCTGCAACAGCAAGCAATGTGCGGATGGATTTTAGCATAGCTACCGGGGAAAAGGTATCCTGATAGTCAATGCCTTCACGTTGACTATAACCTTTTGCCACCAGTCTAGCCTTGAATGTCTCCACATTCCCATCTGCACCAATCTTTCTCTTGAAGATCCATTTACACCCAATAGGTACTATACCTTCTGGTGGATCTACCAAGGTCCAGACTTGGTTTGAGTGCATCGAGTCGATCTCTGACTTCATTGCCTCAAGCCATTTCTCGGAGTCGATATCTGATATCGCCTCGTTGTAGGTTTTGGGATCATCACCATGAGCACCATTACCTATGAGGAACATTTCCTCTACATCCTCTGAAATAATACCTAAGTATCTTTCAGGGGGACGGGAAACTCTTTCCGATCTACGAGGTGGAGGAGGTAGTGTTCTTATTGGCTCAACCTGATTTGGTTCCACTTGGTCCTTAGCTCTTTCTGCTTGTGAGACTTTCTCATCAAGCTTAATCTGCTTTCCAATGCCACTATCTTGAATAAACTATTTTTCAAGAAATATGGCATGTCGACTCACAATCACATTGTGGTCTTCTGGAATGTAGAAATAGTATCCTAATGACTCTTTAGGATATCCTATGAATCGAGCTCTAAAGGACCTAAACTCTAACTTGTCCGCTTGTTGTCTTTTGACATAAGCCGGACAACCCCAAATTCTGAGATGACTCAGACTTGGTTTCTTACCGTGCCATATCTCATACGGTGTGGTAGGAACGGTTTTAGAGGGAACCCTATTCAGTAAATAGATTGAAGTTAATAATGAATGTCCCCAAAGAAAATCTGGGAGGTCTGTGAAGCTCATCATGGATCGAACCATATCCAATAGAGTCCGATTTCTCCGTTCTGAAACCCCGTTGAGTTGAGGTGTTCCTGGTGGAGTCCATTGAGAGACTATGCCATTTTCCTTAAGATAGTCTAGGAATTCCCGGCTAAGGTATTCACCTCCTCGATCTGATCGAAGAACCTTAATGGGTTTTCCAGTTTGTTTTTCTACTTCATGTCTGAATTCTTTGAACTTTTCAAAAGCTTCAGACTTGTGTCTCATAAGATACACATACCCATACCTAGACAGATCATCGGTAAAGGTAATGAAGTAGACAAAATTGCCTCTAGCCGGCACATCGAATGGGCCGCACACATCAGTATGTACTAGGGCAAGGAGATCTGTGGCCCTCTCCCCATGTCCAACAAAAGGGAGTTTAGTCATTTTGCCTTGAAGACAAGATTCACAAGTTGGATATGACTCAAAAGTCAATGGACTCAATAGCCCATTTTTCTCCAATTTGTTAATCCTATCTTCTGCTATATGACCTAATCTCAGGTGCCATAGATATCTGTCGTTTGGACTATCCCTAGGTCGTTTGGCATTCACGTTTTGCTCGATAGTTAAAACAGGTACATCAATATGCAACTGATAAAGACCATTAACAAGGAAACCATTTGCAATTTTATTTCTTTCATAAAGAATGTTACAATGGTCCTTAAAGAAGGTGATCACATAACCTTCTTGTGCTAAGCATGAAACAGAAATCAAATTCCTGCTAGCTGCAGGCACATAATAACAGTCTTTTAAAACTAAGTCTAAACCAGATGGTAATCGCAGAGGGTATGTTCCCACGGCTACTGCAGCAACTCTTGCTCCATTACCGATGCGTAGGATCATGTCTCCATCCCTCAGCCTCCTGCTATCCTCAAGACCCTGCATAGAAGTGCACAGATGAGCACTAGAACCAGAGTCAAGCACCCAACTGGATGCAGAAGAAACCGTAAGGTTAGACTCAATAACGAGCATACCTCCAGAAGGACCTTCCTTCTTGTTCTTTAGGGTGGCCAGGTAAGTAGGGCAGTTCCGCTTCCAATGGCCGTCGCTGTTGCAATGGAAACACTTTCCTTTGCCATCGACCTTCTTCTTCGGTTCTGCCTTCTTCTTCTTTGATCCTTCTACCTTTTGCTTTTTCACAGACTTCTTTTTCTTTCCATAAGACTTTCTTTTGGAAGAAGTCCGTTCCATAGCAAGAACTGAGCCTTTAGAACCTTTCATAGAAAGCTCAGCGGTAACCAGCATATTCATCAACTCGGCCAAGGAATTCTGAAGTTTATGCATGTGGTAATTCATGATGAATTGCCCATATGCATCAGTCAAGGATTGCAGAATAATATCATTCTGCAAGTCCAAGTCCAACTTCACACCGAGCTTCTCAAGCTCTTCCATGTCCTTGATCATTGTCAGACAGTGATCTTGGACTGACTGCCCATCACGCATCTTAGCCTTAAAAAGTCGTTTCGTGACTTGATATTTGGCTGCGCGACTCTGTTCACCAAACATCTCCTGCAGGTGAGCCAACATTTGGCGAGCAGTCCCGATATCTTCATGTTGGCGCTGGAGCTCATCAGACATCGAGCCCAACATGTAGTATCTGGCCTTATTGTCTTCGTCAATCCATTTTTCCAGAGACGCTCTCTGTTCAGTGGATGGACGAGCTGGTAAGGTGGGAGGGTCCTGGTCCAAAACATGTGTTAACTTCTCTGAACCCAAAACAATTTTGTAGTTCCTGAGCCAATCTTTATAATTGGGTCCAGTCAGTCTATGTGTGTCTAGGATACGTGCCAGTGGGTTGGACGCAGACATTTTCCTGTAGAGAGTCAAAGATTCTAGTTAGATACTGTAATTTTGACTTGACCAATTTGTTTAGGGATTTTATTTTTAAACAAATTAGCTCCCACTATTTTCTCGGATCCCTACACTCCCTCTGTAGAGATGCGAAAATCTCCGCGATTGATGATTTCTAGTGGGTGGTGCGGTCTCACCAACTGACTCATCACCTCACCTAACAGTTATTGGTGATGGGTTAGCCAATGAGTGAACAACTCTTGTTCAATGATTCTCTAATCATGGTGCACCCAAACTTGGTCTCTAATTCATGAATCTCACCGTATCCGGAATATTGATCCACTCCTTAGTTAAGTCAGACCCACCATTTGCATAGACTGGGTTCCTAATTGGGTCTCTCACCGTATCCGGAATATTGAGCCCAACTCATCCTCCAGCCCATAGCATCCAATGCCTAATAGACATGGTTGCGTCTTCCCGGTGCAACTGAGCCACTGTATCCAGCCGAGAACAATCAACCCCGGGAAGGGCCCGCACGTCTACAATGGTGGAAGACCTCGGACTTAATCTTTTCTTAGGGAGAATTGATTCAGGTCTCATTAAACTAGACTTGGCTTAGTCATAACAATTATGACTAACCTAGTGGCATGGGTCAGCTCGGATTATTGACCACCTCAGATCAGAACTGTGTCAACAGATATGGCCAGGTAAGTGAGACCGGTGGAAGGAATATGCCGTTAACTCGCACAAGAACGCATTCAGGTCGAGTAGCTTCCAATTAAAAACCAGTCGGTCGTCTGTGCCAAACTTACCTTAGACACCAAATTGTTGAGTCAGAACCAATTGGGTTAGCCTACAATCCAGACTCTAACCTCTGAGCCTAATTAGGTCTTGCTTGATCGTGACTCGATCTTGACCCAGACTTAATCCTATTAGGCTGGTCAATTTAAGCATTGTTGATCCCATCTAACCAACTCTTGATTCGGTTTGATCAACCGCTTAGACCTAATTGAGCTACCCAAGCCCGAACCCAGTATTATGAATATGTCTTAGATCTGAAATTCTCAATTTTAGACCTAATTAATATTCCATAAACTTAATTCTTAATTAAGTTGGGTTCATAAACAAAATATGCACAATAAATCCTAGGGTTTCAGGATCTAGGGTTTTGCAGAAAGTAAGTTTTGGGTTTCTGATTAAGGACGAACACGCAGCACCCCTACACGTCATAAGAACACCCCATCGAATGGGAAGAGAGGGCCTTTAAACCCTTCTTCGTTCTTATGACCGGACGGCCAAGAGGAACGCCTTAATCAGGAACATGTAAATCTACAAAACAGTTATAGATCTATATCATATATCTCATATACAAATTTAGATCTAATCAAGGCATATTTTGCATACATCTCATGTATCATAATCATGCATGTTTTCAGATCTAAATTATCACATAATAATCTAAAAAATTAGATTTAAATTGATCTAATCAAAATAAATTCTAATCTAGACAATTATGTAGAACTATTCTACAACTAGTCTAGTCATGCATCTATCATATCTCATATGATATTTAAAATTAAATAATTTTTATTTGCTGTTTATCAGATGTTATTATAACACTTATAATATCAGAAAAATAGTAAATAAGAAGATCTAAAATATGATTTAATCATATTAAATCAAAGACATGCAAAACTATTCTATAGAACTATTCTATTCTAGAACTAGTCATGCATATCTTCATGTTCTTAGATCCAAATCATTTAATTTTAATTTTTCTGATTTCAGATCTGATCACATCTCATGTGACATCTGAAATCACTTATTTTTAATTAAAATAAAATTAAAATCAGATCTAAACAATTTTAGAACCATGGCTCTGATACCAGTTGAAGGGAAATCCTGATTTCCCGGTCCAGGTTCGTCCAGATCTGATTAGATCAAGAGATATATTTCAAAAATTTTCTCTTGATCTTAATCAGATCTTGATATGTTTCAGATCTGATTCTTATTATTTTAATAAATAAAATAAAATAAGATAAATTAAATCAAATTTAATTTACCTGATTTGGGTAATCCTATTACCCTGTAGATGATCCTGATTGCAGCGGAAGGTTCTGGATCTTAGCCACGCAAGCGCCTGGCCTCTACCGGTATCCACTCGGGTTGGATCTGGAGAACCTCTTCTTCTCTATCACACCTCCAAAAATCAGATCTGGATCTGATCTGGAGGATCTTCAAAACTCTTTTGAAGATCTGCAGTCGTCCTTTTGCAGCAGCGCAGCCTTCTTGCTTTTGATCGCCTTTCCTTGATCTGAATCGCACCAAACTAAGTCCAAAACACTTTTGGACGTGGAGAGCAAGGGGAGAAGAGAGTATGGCATGGAGAAGGAGGGGAGAGGCAGCCTTGGACGTGGGAAATCTCTTTCAATAAGACTTTGACTTCACTTAGGATTAGGGTTGGGCGCAGGGTCTTATTTATAGACCTCTTGTGATCCAACTCCTCTTCCTCTCAACCAATCACAACCCTTTGTGAAATCAGATCTAAATCTGATTGGTTGAAAAAGAGACCCCTGGATTCCTCCTTAGAGGGCGCCTAAGACCAGTCAAACTGGATTCTTAGTAGAACTCTAATTGGAATCCTAAAGGGAGGTGGAGTCCTTGTCCAACAAGGACTCCTAGGCGCCTCCTACTTGGGCTCACGCCACCCTTGGCGTGCGCCCTTCTCCTTGCCAGGTTCTGGCAGGGGGACAAGGCCCCCACCAGCTCTCCAATAGGTGCATGACATGTGGTCAAAAGTCAAAGGGTCAATGGTCAACGTTTGACCAGTCAAAGGTAGACTTTTGACCAAAGTCAAAGAACAAGAAATGGCAGGTGACCAAAAATGGCAGGTAATGTCTTACAAATAAGACAACCTATTCTGACTTGGACAACCTCCAGTCAGACCATATGAAGGCCTCTGATTGAGCACAAACTCCTTTGGCTCAGTCAGGACAACTTATTTATGATAGTAAAAGAAGAACGTTAGGTTCAATCGAGTGCTAGCACGATTTCCTTGAACCTAATTGAATCTCATTCAGATCAATTGAACTAGATCAGTTCAATTGATGATCACCAGATTCAAACCCTTGTTTGTGTGACCCAGTTAGGTTCAGTTCTGTATGGTAATGGGATATGTCATGATCTCTATCATAGACATCATCGAAACTCCTTTCGATGGATCAGAACTCTTCTGATTCGAACAGCTAGAATGATCGATCATCTAAATCATTCTAATTGCTCCCAAAATCCACCAGTGACACCTAGCAGTATATGGTGGCAACCCATCAGAGCTGAATGCGAACCTCTTGGTGCAGCTACCTGTGTGATTCAAGTTCTTCTATCTTGAGCCCCGATCAGATTAGGGTTAAGGTGAACTCGTCAAACCCTAGTCTCTGTCATATGATGTAATCATTCGATTCGAGTCCAATGTGAAAATCTAAATAGAAACTCTTTCTATTATTTCACTCTGCCATGGCCATGGGCTTTCTGGACTTGATTCTCATGATCATCATAGGGCTACTCCTCTACCACCGAGGTAGATAGATCCCATCTTGATGCAATCCAGTTCCTACAATGAACATGCTATAGCCAACATACACCTCAGGGTTCCATATGGCTAGGAGACCGAGTAATGGTGTAGTCAAACTATAACACCCTCAAGGTGAACTGCCGATGCATCTCAGGTCAAAGAACCAGACACACTACTGCAGCATCGAGTCAGTCATTGACGAGAAGGTAGACTCCCTAATGACTACTCGAGGTGGTCACGCTCAGTGCCCTCGTTCTCTAACGAGTACCTGTACTCTCGCTCCGGTGTCTCCACACCGTAGACTCAAGACTCATCTACTAAAGAGAAGCGATCGTACACCAACCTTCCGGATCAATCACCATCCTCGTGATGATCCTATGGTCGGGAGCTGTTTATGAGTTAATAATGATTATTCATGTCTTAAATTTTCAACTCTTGAAAATATGAATTATCATTACCATTAACTCAAAGGATGTATCACAGACACTAAATACACATGTGTGATAGAAAATAACCCATTTCATTAATTATAGTCAAAATTACAATTTTGCCCCTAGAAGTGTATTACAAGTGTCAGCCAATTCTGGCTTCTAGGGCACATATATCTAACAATCTCCCACTTGTCCTAAAGCCAATTGGCTACAAGTCTAAGTCCCATCTTCTCAAGGTGGGCTTCGATCTTCTGCTGGCCCAACGGCTTTGTAAGTGGGTCTGCCACATTATCTGCGGAGTTGACTCTCTTGACCTCAACGTAACCTTTCTCAAGGTAATCGCGGATGAGATGATATCGCCGCTCAATGTGCTTGGACTTCTGGTGAGACCTCGGCTCCTTAGCAAGGGCTATGGCGCCATTGTTGTCGCAGTAAAGAGGAATGGCTCTTCATTACAATTTCTGCAGCAAACTTCTTGTACCAGTCTGCAGCCTCTGAGATATATATTCTGCTCGACTTTCGATCATCTCCATACACAAACAGACTCGATGACATCATCTATATCGAAGTCCGAGTCTGTGTATCCCTGAACTTGGAGTTCTCCATTACCAAAGACCAACATCATATCCTTAGTTCTTCTCAAGTACTTAAGGATACATTTCACAGAAGTCCAGTGTTCTTCACCTGGATTTGACTGATATCTGCTTGTGACACTCACAGCATGGGCTATATCAGGTCGTGTACATAGCATGGCATACATGAGGCTCCCTATTGCAGAAGCATAAGGGATCTTGCTCATGCGTTCTATTTCCTCAGGTGTGCTGGGGCACATCTTCTTGGAAAGATGAATACCATGTCTGAAGGGTATTAATCCCCTCTTAGAGTTTTCCATACTAAACCTCTTTAGTACTTCCTCTATGTACATCTTCTGTGAAAGTCCTAGCATCCTATTCGGTCTATCCCTATAGACCTTAATTCCTAGAATAAAGGATGCTTCACCTAGGTCTTTCATGGAGAATTCCTTAGGACAACCACATCTTGACTGATGTCAACATGGGAATATCATTCCCAATAAGGAGGATGTCATCCACGTACAATACGAGGAAGACAACAGCGCTCCCACTGACCCTTTTGAAAACACATGGTTCCTCTTCATTTTTGATGAAACCAAACTTTTTGATCACATCATTGAAACGAGTGTTCCAGCTCCGAGATGCTTGCTTAAGTCCATATATGGACCTTTGCAGCTTGCAAACCTTGTGATCAGTATCACTGGATGTGAAACCTAGCGGCTGTTCCATATAGATATCTTCCTCAAGATATCCATTTAGGAATGCCGTTTTCACGTCCATTTGCCATATTTCATAATCGAAATAGGCTGCAACAGCAAGCAATGTGCGGATGGATTTTAGCATAGCTACCGGGGAAAAGGTATCCTGATAGTCAATGCCTTCACGTTGACTATAACCTTTTGCCACCAGTCTAGCCTTGAATGTCTCCACATTCCCATCTGCACCAATCTTTCTCTTGAAGATCCATTTACACCCAATAGGTACTATACCTTCTGGTGGATCTACCAAGGTCCAGACTTGGTTTGAGTGCATCGAGTCGAATCTTCTGACTTCATTGCCTCAAGCCATTTCTCGGAGTCGATATCTGATATCGCCTCGTTGTAGGTTTTGGGATCATCACCATGAGCACCATTACCTATGAGGAACATTTCCTCTACATCCTCTGAAATAATACCTAAGTATCTTTCAGGGGGACGGGAAACTCTTTCCGATCTACGAGGTGGAGGAGGTAGTGTTCTTATTGGCTCAACCTGATTTGGTTCCACTTGGTCCTTAGCTCTTTCTGCTTGTGAGACTTTCTCATCAAGCTTAATCTGCTTTCCAATGCCACTATCTTGAATAAACTATTTTTCAAGAAATATGGCATGTCGACTCACAATCACATTGTGGTCTTCTGGAATGTAGAAATAGTATCCTAATGACTCTTTAGGATATCCTATGAATCGAGCTCTAAAGGACCTAAACTCTAACTTGTCCGCTTGTTGTCTTTTGACATAAGCCGGACAACCCCAAATTCTGAGATGACTCAGACTTGGTTTCTTACCGTGCCATATCTCATACGGTGTGGTAGGAACGGTTTTAGAGGGAACCCTATTCAGTAAATAGATTGAAGTTAATAATGAATGTCCCCAAAGAAAATCTGGGAGGTCTGTGAAGCTCATCATGGATCGAACCATATCCAATAGAGTCCGATTTCTCCGTTCTGAAACCCCGTTGAGTTGAGGTGTTCCTGGTGGAGTCCATTGAGAGACTATGCCATTTTCCTTAAGATAGTCTAGGAATTCCCGGCTAAGGTATTCACCTCCTCGATCTGATCGAAGAACCTTAATGGGTTTTCCAGTTTGTTTTTCTACTTCATGTCTGAATTCTTTGAACTTTTCAAAAGGCTTCAGACTTGTGTCTCATAAGATACACATACCCATACCTAGACAGATCATCGGTAAAGGTAATGAAGTAGACAAAATTGCCTCTAGCCGGCACATCGAATGGGCCGCACACATCAGTATGTACTAGGGCAAGGAGATCTGTGGCCCTCTCCCCATGTCCAACAAAAGGGAGTTTAGTCATTTTGCCTTGAAGACAAGATTCACAAGTTGGATATGACTCAAAAGTCAATGGACTCAATAGCCCATTTTTCTCCAATTTGTTAATCCTATCTTCTGCTATATGACCTAATCTCAGGTGCCATAGATATCTGTCGTTTGGACTATCCCTAGGTCGTTTGGCATTCACGTTTTGCTCGATAGTTAAAACAGGTACATCAATATGCAACTGATAAAGACCATTAACAAGGAAACCATTTGCAATTTTATTTCTTTCATAAAGAATGTTACAATGGTCCTTAAAGAAGGTGATCACATAACCTTCTTGTGCTAAGCATGAAACAGAAATCAAATTCCTGCTAGCTGCAGGCACATAATAACAGTCTTTTAAAACTAAGTCTAAACCAGATGGTAATCGCAGAGGGTATGTTCCCACGGCTACTGCAGCAACTCTTGCTCCATTACCGACGCGTAGGATCATGTCTCCATCCCTCAGCCTCCTGCTATCCTCAAGACCCTGCATAGAAGTGCACAGATGAGCACTAGAACCAGAGTCAAGCACCCAACTGGATGCAGAAGAAACCGTAAGGTTAGACTCAATAACGAGCATACCTCCAGAAGGACCTTCCTTCTTGTTCTTTAGGGTGGCCAGGTAAGTAGGGCAGTTCCGCTTCCAATGGCCGTCGCTGTTGCAATGGAAACACTTTCCTTTGCCATCGACCTTCTTCTTCGGTTCTGCCTTCTTCTTCTTTGATCCTTCTACCTTTTGCTTTTTCACAGACTTCTTTTTCTTTCCATAAGACTTTCTTTTGGAAGAAGTCCGTTCCATAGCAAGAACTGAGCCTTTAGAACCTTTCATAGAAAGCTCAGCGGTAACCAGCATATTCATCAACTCGGCCAAGGAATTTTGAAGTTTATGCATGTGGTAATTCATGATGAATTGCCCATATGCATCAGTCAAGGATTGCAGAATAATATCGTTCTGCAAGTCCAAGTCCAACTTCACACCGAGCTTCTCAAGCTCTTCCATGTCCTTGATCATTGTCAGACAGTGATCTTGGACTGACTGCCCATCACGCATCTTAGCCTTAAAAAGTCATTTCGTGACTTGATATTTGGCTGCGCGACTCTGTTCACCAAACATCTCCTGCAGGTGAGCCAACATTTGGCGAGCAGTCCCGATATCTTCATGTTGGCGCTGGAGCTCATCAGACATCGAGCCCAACATGTAGTATCTGGCCTTATTGTCTTCGTCAATCCATTTTTCCAGAGACGCTCTCTGTTCAGTGGATGGACGAGCTGGTAAGGTGGGAGGGTCCTGGTCCAAAACATGTGTTAACTTCTCTGAACCCAAAACAATTTTGTAGTTCCTGAGCCAATCTTTATAATTGGGTCCAGTCAGTCTATGTGTGTCTAGGATACGTGCCAGTGGGTTGGACGCAGACATTTTCCTGTAGAGAGTCAAAGATTCTAGTTAGATACTGTAATTTTGACTTGACCAATTTGTTTAGGGATTTTATTTTTAAACAAATTAGCTCCCACTATTTTCTCGGATCCCTACACTCCCTCTGTAGAGATGCGAAAATCTCCATGATTGATGATTTCTAGTGGGTGGTGCGGTCTCACCAACTGACTCATCACCTCACCTAACAGTTATTGGTGATGGGTTAGCCAATGAGTGAACAACTCTTGTTCAATGATTCTCTAATCATGGTGCACCCAAACTTGGTCTCTAATTCATGAATCTCACCGTATCCGGAATATTGATCCACTCCTTAGTTAAGTCAGACCCACCATTTGCATAGACTGGGTTCCTAATTGGGTCTCTCACCGTATCCGGAATATTGAGCCCAACTCATCCTCCAGCCCATAGCATCCAATGCCTAATAGACATGGTTGCGTCTTCCCGGTGCAACTGAGCCACTGTATCCAGCCGAGAACAATCAACCCCGGGAAGGGCCCGCACGTCTACAATGGTGGAAGACCTCGGACTTAATCTTTTCTTAGGGAGAATTGATTCAGGTCTCATTAAACTAGACTTGGCTTAGTCATAACAATTATGACTAACCTAGTGGCATGGGTCAGCTCGGATTATTGACCACCTCAGATCAGAACTGTGTCAACAGATATGGCCAGGTAAGTGAGACCGGTGGAAGGAATATGCCGTTAACTCGCACAAGAACGCATTCAGGTCGAGTAGCTTCCAATTAAAAACCAGTCGGTCGTCTGTGCCAAACTTACCTTAGACACCAAATTGTTGAGTCAGAACCAATTGGGTTAGCCTACAATCCAGACTCTAACCTCTGAGCCTAATTAGGTCTTGCTTGATCGTGACTCGATCTTGACCCAGACTTAATCCTATTAGGCTGGTCAATTTAAGCATTGTTGATCCCATCTAACCAACTCTTGATTCGGTTTGATCAACCGCTTAGACCTAATTGAGCTACCCAAGCCCGAACCCAGTATTATGAATATGTCTTAGATCTGAAATTCTCAATTTTAGACCTAATTAATATTCCATAAACTTAATTCTTAATTAAGTTGGGTTCATAAACAAAATATGCACAATAAATCCTAGGGTTTCAGGATCTAGGGTTTTGCAGAAAGTAAGTTTTGGGTTTCTGATTAAGGACGAACACGCAGCACCCCTACACGTCATAAGAACACCCCATCGAATGGGAAGAGAGGGCCTTTAAACCCTTCTTCGTTCTTATGACCGGACGGCCAAGAGGAACGCCTTAATCAGGAACATGTAAATCTACAAAACAGTTATAGATCTATATCATATATCTCATATACAAATTTAGATCTAATCAAGGCATATTTTGCATACATCTCATGTATCAAATCATGCATGTTTTCAGATCTAAATTATCACATAATAATCTAAAAAATTAGATTTAAATTGATCTAATCAAAATAAATTCTAATCTAGACAATTATGTAGAACTATTCTACAACTAGTCTAGTCATGCATCTATCATATCTCATATGATATTTAAAATTAAATAATTTTTATTTGCTGTTTATCAGATGTTATTATAACACTTATAATATCAGAAAATAGTAAATAAGAAGATCTAAAATATGATTTAATCATATTAAATCAAAGACATGCAAAACTATTCTATAGAACTATTCTATTCTAGAACTAGTCATGCATATCTTCATGTTCTTAGATCCAAATCATTTAATTTTAATTTTTCTGATTTCAGATCTGATCACATCTCATGTGACATCTGAAATCACATTATTTTTAATTAAAATAAAATTAAAATCAGATCTAAACAATTTTAGAACCATGGCTCTGATACCAGTTGAAGGGAAATCCTGATTTCCCGGTCCAGGTTCGTCCAGATCTGATTAGATCAAGAGATATATTTCAAAAATTTTCTCTTGATCTTAATCAGATCTTGATATGTTTCAGATCTGATTCTTATTATTTTAATAAATAAAATAAAATAAGATAAATTAAATCAAATTTAATTTACCTGATTTGGGTAATCCTATTACCCTGTAGATGATCCTGATTGCAGCGGAAGGTTCTGGATCTTAGCCACGCAAGCGCCTGGCCTCTACCGGTATCCACTCGGGTTGGATCTGGAGAACCTCTTCTTCTCTATCACACCTCCAAAAATCAGATCTGGATCTGATCTGGAGGATCTTCAAAACTCTTTTGAAGATCTGCAGTCGTCCTTTTGCAGCAGCGCAGCCTTCTTGCTTTTGATCGCCTTTCCTTGATCTGAATCGCACCAAACTAAGTCCAAAACACTTTTGGACGTGGAGAGCAAGGGGAGAAGAGAGTATGGCATGGAGAAGGAGGGGAGAGGCAGCCTTGGACGTGGGAAATCTCTTTCAATAAGACTTTGACTTCACTTAGGATTAGGGTTGGGCGCAGGGTCTTATTTATAGACCTCTTGTGATCCAACTCCTCTTCCTCTCAACCAATCACAACCCTTTGTGAAATCAGATCTAAATCTGATTGGTTGAAAAAGAGACCCCTGGATTCCTCCTTAGAGGGCGCCTAAGACCAGTCAAACTGGATTCTTAGTAGAACTCTGAATTGGAATCCTAAAGGGAGGTGGAGTCCTTGTCCAACAAGGACTCCTAGGCGCCTCCTACTTGGGCTCACGCCACCCTTGGCGTGCGCCCTTCTCCTTGCCAGGTTCTGGCAGGGGGACAAGCCCCCACCAGCTCTCCAATAGGTGCATGACATGTGGTCAAAAGTCAAAGGGTCAATGGTCAACGTTTGACCAGTCAAAGGTAGACTTTTGACCAAAGTCAAAGAACAAGAAATGGCAGGTGACCAAAAATGGCAGGTAATGTCTTACAAATAAGACAACCTATTCTGACTTGGACAACCTCCAGTCAGACCATATGAAGGCCTCTGATTGAGCACAAACTCCTTTGGCTCAGTCAGGACAACTTATTTATGATAGTAAAAGAAGAACGTTAGGTTCAATCGAGTGCTAGCACGATTTCCTTGAACCTAATTGAATCTCATTCAGATCAATTGAACTAGATCAGTTCAATTGATGATCACCAGATTCAAACCCTTGTTTGTGTGACCCAGTTAGGTTCAGTTCTGTATGGTAATGGGATATGTCATGATCTCTATCATAGACATCATCGAAACTCCTTTCGATGGATCAGAACTCTTCTGATTCGAACAGCTAGAATGATCGATCATCTAAATCATTCTAATTGCTCCCAAAATCCACCAGTGACACCTAGCAGTATATGGTGGCAACCCATCAGAGCTGAATGCGAACCTCTTGGTGCAGCTACCTGTGTGATTCAAGTTCTTCTATCTTGAGCCCCGATCAGATTAGGGTTAAGGTGAACTCGTCAAACCCTAGTCTCTGTCATATGATGTAATCATTCGATTCGAGTCCAATGTGAAAATCTAAATAGAAACTCTTTCTATTATTTCACTCTACCATGGCCATGGGCTTTCTGGACTTGATTCTCATGATCATCATAGGGCTACTCCTCTACCACCGAGGTAGATAGATCCCATCTTGATGCAATCCAGTTCCTACAATGAACATGCTATAGCCAACATACACCTCAGGGTTCCATATGGCTAGGAGACCGAGTAATGGTGTAGTCAAACTATAACACCCTCAAGGTGAACTGCCGATGCATCTCAGGTCAAAGAACCAGACACACTACTGCAGCATCGAGTCAGTCATTGACGAGAAGGTAGACTTCCCTAATGACTACTCGAGGTGGTCACGCTCAGTGCCCTCGTTCTCTAACGAGTACCTGTACTCTCGCTCCGGTGTCTCCACACCGTAGACTCAAGACTCATCTACTAAAGAGAAGCGATCGTACACCAACCTTCCGGATCAATCACCATCCTCGTGATGATCCTATGGTCGGGAGCTGTTTATGAGTTAATAATGATTATTCATGTCTTAAATTTTCAACTCTTGAAAATATGAATTATCATTACCATTAACTCAAAGGATGTATCACAGATACTAAATACACATGTGTGATAGTAAATAACCCATTTCATTAATTATAGTCAAAATTACAATTTTGCCCCTAGAAGTGTATTACAAGTGTCAGCCAATTTTGGCTTCTAGGGCACATATATCTAACACTTTGTGGATTAAAAGAGTCGCCAATAATGGTCAAGTTAAAAAGGCTTGATTATTGGAAAATGGCCCAACAGGTTTAAACTCCTAAACTTCTCAAAGACATCCTTCAAAGGGTAACCCAACCAATTGAAAAACATACTTTCCTTAAAGAATCAGAAACCTTCATTATTTATGACTGGTCGCACCCAAAGCTTTTCTTCTCTCTATTTAATACATTCAACAAGCCAAAGGAAGTCAAAGCCTTATATAAAGGCTTGTGAAAGTGATATCAGTTGACTACTTATCAGCCTTTGATATGTTTTCTGCTATTATGGCTTCTCTTCTACATGATCTAATAAAAAAGCATGAGTCTCTTGACATCAAAATATATAGTAGAATAGAAGAAAGAAAAATTGAAAATATTGAATATCCACTTCAAATTTATCATGTCACTGATTTAGATGAAAATGATCCAATTGGATCTCTGACAGTGCTAGACAAGAACAAGAATAAAGAAATATCATCAAGCAGCTTCAACCTCAAAGTTTACAAGATAATATCTTATTTATAGGTTTATTGGGCGGCAAGATAACTTCAACAACAAAAATGTTGGATAAAGGACAAAATTTGGATGACCATTAATCTTCCAACCAGACTACCAGCTCAAGGAGATCCAAAAGACCTTCATTTTAGAGACTCATATTCAGAATGAAAAGATATTCTCAACCTCAAGAACTACCCTCAAAAGATAAGAGAAGAAGCACTATTCCAAAAGAGGATTGAAGCATGTCTAGACCTGGAAAATCAAATGGGAGAAAGAGGTAGGAGAATTTAGATTCTCATCATAACCAATGCTGAAAATTTTGAAATGAATCATGCTGAAACTCAAAGAAAGCTTATCTTTGACATATAAAATATAAAGAAAGAGAAAATAAAAGAGGAAATGAAAAAGAAAATTATATTTTTCTTACTAACCCTCTACCAAACCAATAGTAGAAAATTTTTCTTTGCAGGTAGATCTTACTCATAAAAAGAAAGTAATGATCAAAAATTTTTGAAGATCCAATAGCTATAAAATAAATCTAAGAAGGCAAGATTTTAATACCAAAAATGCTAAACCAGCAAGATGTTCCACAAAGCAAAAGATGCCTCTGACAAAAGCAAAAAGAGACAAATAACATCTACAGAAAGATTTTTCATAAAAGCAAGAAAAGATGTCTACAGCAGCCAGATGATATGTCTACAGTAAGATTCCATAAAAAGAAGATAAGACATCTATAAGGAGCCAAAATCCAAGACAGAACCCCAGACTCCAATCTATTTGAAAGCCATAGACTTCACTCTATTTGAAATCAACAGACTTCAAACCAAATGAAGTTCACTAGCCCCTTTCTCATCTATAAAAGGGGAGGAAGGGATTCCATTGAAGGCATCGGCTAAGAGAGCGACTAATCAGCTAAGTGAGAGATTTTAAGTGATAGTCTAGCCAAGGGAGAGAATTAGACTTTTAGTCTACTCTCTTCCATCTTCCATCTTCCATCTTCCATTTTCCATCTTTCATCTTCTATCTTCCACCTTCCATTCCATTCTTCATCTTCGCTACCACCTTGTATAGAAGTGTGAGAGAGTGCTAGTGTATTAGTATGCCAGTTTGCTTGTGTGATTACCAAGTGTGCTAGTGTGTGATGTAATATATCAATTTCTTGTAAAGAGACTATGTAAGTTTGTTCCTTTCATTTCTATGAAGTAATTTTCTTTTATGTTCCTTTCATTTTGCTCTTTTATTTTATGCATCATCCTTGCATTTTGCATTCTAAGAATCCAAAATCCTAAATTTTATAGATCTAAAATATGGATTAGCATTCAATACTATGATGATTACTGTAGAAAACCTACTACAACAATCATTGTAGCAGCCATGGTAATAAGCTAAGATTGTTACTGTAGTAATACTATAACTTTACTATAGTTGTACTACAGCAGTTACTATTGCATGAAAGGAAAACCCTCTAATCATGCATGAGCTATATTGGGAGCTATCTTGAATCCAATATAGCTCCTTTATTTAATGCTATCTTTATCTAATGTTATCTACTCTTATCTAACCTTATCTCTTTCTTTTTATGTTGATCTTTTCTTTCTTATCTTTTGGCTAATCTTATCTTCTTTGTCTTTTCTTATTTGTTTATGATAAGGTTATAACTAACTTTGTTTGTATTTATTTTTTATTTTGTCTTTATATATTTATCTTATGTGTTTGCTTTACCTAATAAAAAATAAAAAAATCTAGATATTATCCTGACTATCCTGGGCTTGAGCTATCAGGTATATGATTTAAGTGAGTGTAAACGCATATCCTCTAGCTCTCTAGAAAAGATTGATATCTAAGCAGGTGAGATACTAACCCAGTCTCCAGATTGATATTAGATCTTTGTCTAACAAAGCCTTGGTATCGATCTCCCAGTTAGTAAATAGTATCAAAGCCAAGTTCGGCTTTTTTATGGGGGAAGAGGAGATATCTAGCATTGTTTATGAGGCATTAGTGGCTGGCCCGTTTCATACTCATGTTAGCCAAGAGGGCATTTGAACGGTTTTCTTAGGACATCGGGATCCTTGTGGATTGAACTACGTCCCAGCCATAGCTAGTATCATCAAATCTCTCACAAGGAACTCTACTAGGATTGAGAACATTGAGGATGTTCATTGTATCAAGACAATGTCTATAAAAAATAAAAATATGATTCTAGAAGAAATAGTGAATAGTCCTAATTATGAGATAATAGGTATCTTAGATTTAAGTTATGATTATTTTGGTAATCTAAAAATAAGAATTGAAAAATTTGCTCGTAATTTAGATAGACCATTAGAAGCTGAGATAAAAGTTACTGAATTCTAGATAAATAAACAACTATTAAGTAAAAGACTTTGACTCCATAGGGAAATAGGGAAAGAAGAGAATTGTTCTTTAGCACCTATAATAAAACTGAAAGAAACTTTATTAAAAAAATCTGGTTCAGCCAAATGAGGGCTGTAGAAAGATATATTTCTTTCTTTGATTGGTTTAATAAATATTAATACAAAGGTCTTGAAAAAGCAAAACCTAAAATACAAGAATATATCATTAACATGCTTTTTAGATCCTGGAAGGTTAATGGAAGTTTTGTTGAGAAACTTAAATCGATCAAGGTTGAAAAAGAAATAAACGACCCTAGATTGAAAGCCAAAGTGACTACTAATATGATTGAAGAAACTATTAAGGTAGATCACTTAAATAAAGTAGAAGAACAACAAAGCTCCATTAAAACTACCTATAACGAAATAGGAATATAGATAGAGGAGTTAGAAGATTCATCAGAAGACCCTAATGAAGCTTCGATTAGGGAATTGCCTTAAATAGAATAAATTAAAATATCACAAAATATTGAAGCATTTTCCTTAGACTCCATAAAAGCTGTTATTATGATGGTTCTTTCTACATTTAATTCCTATAAGCTGGATTCTGGTGTAAAACTAGAACCATCCTTTTTAGAGAAATTTATGAACCAGCTTACTAATAAAATGACCTCTTTAAGCTCAAGGATACAATAAATGATTTGTCCAATGAGCCTTCTGATGAATATGAATCCTATGGAGAACCACCTTTCTCCAAGGATGAAGAAGGCTATTTCATAAAAAAAATCTGATAAGAAAATATCGATGAAATCTAATGATGAAGTAGTTAATAATATCCCAAAAAACCCTGAGGATATAGATGAGATTAACAATATCTCTAAACCTTTAATGCTAGCCTTTAGGATTAAAAACTATTATCCTAGACCTACTTATGTGGATTTGTAGTTTGTGGAGACCCCTGACACTTCAACCACTGTCCAATTCAATGAAAGAAGCCTTGTCGAATGGAATATTTATGGACTTTCAGAATACCAAATTATAGTCATGTGCCATCAGACGATGATCTACTTAATGCCTATAAAGTTCATGGAAATTTTGAAAAGTAGGTTGTCATGATGAACACTTTAGATTTCTCAGGACAATTGAGAGGATGGTAGGACAATTACCTTAATGATTATCAAAAACAAGAGATTCTTAATTCTATTAAAAGAGATCCTGAGTGTAATTACTATCCTAATCATCCTTCTGATACTTTAATGACCCTAGTCTTAAATATCATCTATCACTTCATAAGTGACTATGTTGATAGGGAACAACATATAAATCTCAGATATAAAATAGTGTATGATTTTAGATGGTATAAAGATACCTTTCTTTCTAAGCTTTACCAACTTCTAGATCCAAACCAAGAGTTTTAGAAAGAAAAATATATTTCAGGTTTACCATCCTTATTTGCTGAAAAGATAAGAACCCGCTTAAGGCAAGAAAGTGATGGTACTATAAATTATAACAAATTGGATATGGGAAAAATATCCCAAAAAATCAAACAAGTGGGATCTGAACTTTGCAATGATTTGAAAATTAGAGATCAATTGAAGAAACAGAGATTGCTTGGAAAGAAAGAACTAGGTGATTTCTATCAATAGTTTGGATTTCAACTAGAAAAATCTTATTAGAAGAGATGAAAATTGTCTAAAGAAGATAAGAAAAAATATTTTGGAAGAAAAACTTAGAAGAATCCTAAAACAAGGATGACATTTAGAAGATTTGATCCTAAACCTAACAAGGATAAAAGGAAATCCAAAAGATTAACAAAATTTGAACCTCCCATTTTTTACAAATATAATAAAAAGGGACATTATGCAAGTAAATGTTATTCTAAGGATATCAAAAGGAAAATTTGGGAGATGTCCGAAGAAGAAAATTTGAAAGAGATCAGAGAAAACTCAATGGTCTTATTAGTAGTCTAAACCTAGACTCAAAGAAAGAATTGGATGATACTAATGAATATTGTTCGTGTTGTAAAAATGATCATACTAATTTAAGTTTGAATGAAATTCTAGTATTGTCTAATGAAGAATAATTTATTATGGATATGATTAATTCTTTAAGCCCAGAGGAACAAGAAGTCCAACTTCCAAAGTTATTTGTCTTAATCAAAGGACAAATTATTAAACCAACTCTTAAAAAACCTAAAGAATTTTATAATCTTGATGAGGTATTTCGAAGACTTAAAGATACCAAGCAAAAAGGCAAAAAAGCCAATCTTGAGGATTTGCTTAGGGAACAAGCTCTAATTAAATTTTAAATTATCTCTTTAAAACAAAGAGTACAATATTTAGAAGATAGTTCTATCAAAATAGATCAAAGTCAAGATTTACATCAAATCTTGGAACCTTTAGATCAATCTAGAAGAAAAACCCTTACGATTGAAAATGAAGAAAACACTTCAAAAGATTTCATAGGATTAATGGAAAGATACATTAAAAAAAATGATTTTGTAAAATTTTATTCAAATTTATAGGAGAATATAAGTTCAAACATATAGCTCTTATAGACTCTCCGGTGTCGATATAAATTGTATCAAAGAAGAATTAGTCCCATCTAAATACTTTGAAAAATCAACGTATAAGATCCAAATAACTAATGGAGGAAATCATAGGGTTAACCATAAAATCCCTGAAGTCTAGGTTTGTATGGGAAAAACCTATATTTTAACCTCACTCCTAATGGTTAGGAATTTAAGTCAAGGAGTTATATTAGGAAACCCCATTTTAACTCTCATTAAACCTTCACTGTCACTTAGGATGGAATTACTATCCATGTGAATGGTCAAAAGATAATACTTAAATTCTATTTTGAACCAGAAAAATCTTTTCTCAATCAACTAAAACAAGCTAGTGAGTATAAAGAAAACTCTGTATTTGAAAAGTTTGAGATTTGCAAACCAATATTTCCAAACTAAGAAAAAATCTACCAAAATCTAGAAGAAGAAGAAGGAAAAGTTTGAGATTTGCAGACAATTATAAGAACTTAGAAGAATTACTACAATGGCTAAAATATCAGACCCCATGTAGGCAAAAGATAATAAGAAAAAATAGAGGGTTTCTATGTCACTCCAAATGGTCTTGGTTATTTAGCTGTGAGTTAATTCAAATCTTTCTACCTTATTCTCACTATTTATAATATATCCAAATTATAAACAACACTAGAGATATCTACAATTCTTTTTTAGAAAAATAGTTAGAAATAAACTTATAATGCCTAAAAAAGGAATAAAAACAATTCAAGTAAATATTTGTTAGAAAGAGATCAAATTCTCCCGATAAATCAAGTTTTAACTTTAGCCAAAGATCTTTTAAGCAAAGATCAATTTCAAAATTTATTGGAATATCTTGGTCTTGTTGCAAATCTTTTTAAAGATCTTACTACAATGTATTCTCGACAAAATCTCTATATAACAATAAAATTTAAATCTAAAAAATTCTACTTAAAAGATGAAAAAATGTTATCACCGACTATCTTATTTAACAAAATTCTAAGTATGGATCTAAGGTCAAAATTAATCCCACATTCTTATATCTTTAATAGAAATATCATTTTCTGCACTAAGCAAAAACATCCTTCCTTCTTCAATTCAAGTCTTTCTTTAGAAAGATATTTCCTAATAAAAAGGACTTGGGAATTTCATGTATTCAATTAGAAGAGAGAATTCTACAAAAGTATCAAAACCTTGGCAAAATACATGGTTAAAAAAGAAAATACTCTCAGGCAAATAAAACAAAATATTAAAACTACCAAGAAAAGCTTAAGAAGTATCTCTCCTGATTGGTTCACTCTCTATTCTCTTTGTGATCTAATACCTCCAACAGATAAACCTAGCTATTCTAAATAGAATAAAGAAGATCTCACCTCAGGACTTCAACACCTTTTCTTTATAAGGTAATTAAACCATATAAAGAAGGTATGTTATCAAAAAGACTAACTTCATTATTCTTTTGACAAGAAATTGACTCAGAAGAATATTTAGAAGACTATCCAAATCCAAGAAAAATGGCTATCTAAAGTAAGTTAAGATAAAGGTAAAACACTAAACATAAAAATCATTCAAACTTCAATCCCTATAGAAGAACAGATTGCTCCTCCTTTCTTTAACCTTGGACTCTCTCTTAAAAGCTATACCTTAATCAATGAGATATTCTACTAGTAGAATATATATCAAAAGAAGAAGATACTTTAAAATCAATTAAATAAAAGGTTAAAGCAACTGAAGAAAATTTGATAGAATTTATTCCAGAACTACTCACTTTTTGTGACCTTTGCGGGCTAATAGAGACACCAACATTAGTCAAGTTAAAAAGGCTTGACTACTGGAAAAAGACTTAATAAGTTCTAACACCGAAACTCCAAGATATCATTCTTCATAAGATAACCCAACCTTATGAAATCAGGCAATTGCTCAAAGAACTTTCCAGCCACATTGTAATTGAATGGTGTTGTTGGCCAAAACTCTCAATACCCAACATCAATGGAAGTGGAAATGAATCACAAATAAAGCTCTCTATAAAGGACTTGTAAAACAGCTACAATCGACTATATCTTCTCCATCAATATATTTCTAGATATAGTCTCTACCATTCTACTTCTAGCCAGAAGTTATTGGAGATAGTTAAAGATAAGAATTTATAGTGGAATTGAAGAAAAAAAAATATAGGCCATAATCTACCCTTTTCAAATCTATGATATCACTCTACCCTAAATTTTTATAACACATGCGAAGCTCAGAGAAGACTATTTTCCAGCTTATAGAAGACTTGACATTGAAGAATACACAATTACTAATTATCTTGATGTTTATTGAATGGCCAATGTTTTAAGAAAACAAAAATGCTGGATAGACGGAAGAATATGGGCAATAATAAGTTTACCTATAACCATTTCTGAAACAAAAGAAGGTACTTGGGATATTTTGCTAAATCCATAAAATTATCCAGAAAAAATAAAATAAGAGCTACTATATCCCAAAGGAAGCATCTATGAAGGAAGCATCCAAAGGAAGTATCATGGAACAAGTTCTTCAAACTATGAAAATATCTTAGGGTATTCGGACATTGAAGACTATCAGTATGGAGACATGCCTGAATTCTCTCATCTCTTTGAAAGTTTAGATTTTCTTGAAGAAGGAGGAGATACATAAAAAAGAAAAGAGAAAAAAGAAAGCAAGAGAAAAAAAAGAAAAAAAAATATTCTTTTTTACTATTGGTGTAGAAAATGAATGCCCACCGGAGTTCACTAGAGGTGGAGGGATGATCTCGCCGATGAGACCTACAAGAAAAAGTTCGGACTGGAGATAGGTGGCTCTGGTGTGGACCTTTCAATGGTTAAGTTAGCTTCCTAATCAATAAGAATGGAGTAAACAAAAGATTAGAATGGAGAAGAGAGCTCAAAAAGAAAAACGTATCTAGAGGGTTCCTTTTATAGACGGAGTTTATAATAGAATGATAGTGATATCCATAACAAAATTTTAGAAGGCCATTCAAGCCACTCAAAATTTGTTATGGAGAGTGGGCTATCATTTGTCATGACTTACTAGTGGTTAAATTTTATTTGCTAAAGTTTGGATGGGAGGCCAGAGGCTTTCGAGCTTGCTAGTGCGCTATGCATGCTGAAACTATGCTACTAGGACTTAAGATCGGACCAATTGAGCTTGAAGGTTGGCCTTTACGTTGATGGTGGTGAGTTTATGGGTCACCCTTTGAGATTGAATCTCGACAAAGCTACCTTGATAGCCTTTAAAAGCTTGGCCGATCTTGAGGTTGGCTGAGAATGGGCATAGGTACTTTGTTCTGGAGGGTTGGAGTTCGAAAAAGGATGATAGGTTCTTTAATTAAGACTATGGCCAAGCACTCTTGAAAAAATTCAGCTAGTATCCAAGGTCATTCTAAAGTTAGAATGGAGAAATACTGAGGCTCAATGCTAGTGAAGTAGTTACTGCTTATCCCAAGTTGAAGATTGGACTTAGATTGGTGGCGAGGTCCTCTCGCTAACTCAAGTTCATCTAGTCGAGGTTCCTGGTGTAGAATTGGCAAGGTCTGCTATCCTTAGGGTGAAGTAGAAAAGTTTAGCTGGCACCCAAGGTCAATCACCAGTTGAGGTCAGATGATGCTGTAGTCCAATATTTGCGGGGCAGCCACTACTTATTCTAGGTTAAAAATTGGAATCAGTCGAATAGCAAACTCTTTTCATTGTTCAAGTTTCTCAAGCCGAAGTCCACAGTGTAACCTTAGCAGGATCTGCAGTTATAAAGGTGAGACCAAAGAGTTGGAATAAAGAAGTTCGTCTACTACATAAAATCGAACATTGACGGGAGCAGTCGTGGTCTCCAGGATGAACTGCCCTTGATCGAAGCTCCGAACTTACATTGGGAGGCCAATCTTCAGGAACTTGTTTTGACCAAGGGGTTGGTTTAATTAAAGCCCGGGCTTGGTCGTTGCAACTCTTGACAGCATAATATCAAGGTCGAACCTTACTAGACTTCAGTGGCAGCTATTTTATTTCCAACACTTGTCTTCTTACTCCCGAGTTCAAAGTTCAAACGAAGGAAGTATCAGTGCTTGCGACTACCAAAGTCTTCTTTGGTTTTCCATCCTTGGAAGATGAAAAATTTTAGACTATTTAAATTGATGTGGGAGACCTTTATTGCTGAATGACCTGAGATGATTTCGAACTATAAAATTTGGTTGGTGCAGAGCTTGATTTGCATGGTGCATTGATAGCATTCTCTAATATCCGCAATTGCTATAATGAGGGTGACGCACGGAAGGATGGCATTCAGCATCACTAATCTGCAATCATAATTGCTCTGAGGTTCAACTGACTATTTAAGTGCCTTCTCCTTCTTCTTCTTCACTCTGGTTTGCTTCCTCTCCTACTCTTTCTCAGCTCTTCATCTCCTCACCCCCAACCATCCTACCCCATCTTTCCGTCGCTTTACCTTCACTCTTTCTTCACCATTCCAACTACACCGTCGAGTTCTTTAACTAATTTAGGTTAGTACTCCAACCTTATTCTTTCATTTCCCTCATCTTTCATCTGCTTTTTGGGGCTTCTAAGAGTTTCAGGGGGTTTGGTCGTTCTTCCTTCATCCTTCAAGTCTTTCCATCAATTTCTCTTGATTTTTGGTAAGTTTTCCCTAATTTTTCCCAATCCAAAATGGTCTCTAAAATATCTTGGTCTGTCAGTTCTAGGAATCCATTCGATCTAGGTGTCACGGCTCCTCTAATCGGGGCTGGATCGGACACGAGTTAAGGTGCAAACCAAATCGGATCGCTGGATGGGTTCAAGGTTTGATTACACTCTCTTGAGATTTGGGCAATTTGGAGACCAAATCTGAGCCCTAGAATTATTTGGGGAAATGTGTACAAGATCTACAAAGAGTACTCAAGAGAATGGGGTATGTTGGTTAGCAAAGAAGCTAGTGCAATGAGGCATAACAGAATGCAGTTTACCAATGTGACTTTGTGTGATATTTTGAAACTCCACAAAAGTTGATTCAAAGTGGTTAAGGAGTTATCTTAAAGGATTTTTTATTCTAAATCCAATGGATCAAGTTTTATTGCAATCTGAGTTCGTTTGGATCATAAACTTGACAGTTTTATCTGACTGCGCAGAGTCCTACGGGAGTGGGGATTTTGAGTTTATCCTTATCTTGTACTTAGAGAGTTGAGTTCATAAGGGACTTATAACTTCGGGTTGTTCCTATATAAAAGGACACTCAAGGGTGAGGTTGGAGATCAGAGAGGGAAAGAAAGAGATTATCTAAGGATCCTCTTATATCTATGAGAGATCGAGAGAGCTTCTATTGTAAACCAGCGAGTAGTTATTTAATAAAAGTTCTCTTTCTCTTATTTCTTCTTCTTCTTCATGTTGTTTTTTGGTGTCTCATTCCACTGTGTTGGGCGTGGCCTAAGTCATAGAGACTAGGTTCCCATGCTAGGGAGGCTAATCGATTCTCTTTGGCCCTATGAAGAGCTGACCGAGCCACATGTTGTTGGAATTTGCTCTGAGATCCTTTTGTACGTGACAGTCAGTATCAGAGCGATACCAAAAATGAAGAAGATGACCTCTACATCAGCATCCATGATGCGAACGGGAGATTCATCATCCTCGACCTTAGATCCTAATCCTGCCTCAGGAGGAGGCATGGCAATGGGTGGAGCACATCCAGTTGATGATTCCCTACAAGTGCTATGCATTGCATCTCCGATTATTTCCACTGACAATTGACTACGAAAGTGTGAGGCCCAGATAGCTGAGGTTAAAGGATGAGTAGAGGACCTCGACAATCCTTCGAGTTGAGATCGCTGCTCAGCTGAATTAAATTTTCTTCGACATGGAGTGGTGCTATGCTGCAGCGCAACAAGGAGTCAGAGACCATGGTGAAGGCTCTCCAAATACAGGTGGTTGATCTTTCAAAAAAAAAAACCACCATGGGTGTGTCCTCTTCTACCTCGATAATGGAGGTCACAAGTGAGGCTATGCGTCCCCTGCATAAGCTTGATGTTCCCAAGTCATAGGACTTCTGTAGGCAGCGGTTCGCAAAGGAGGTAGATGACTTTCTTTTTACCATGGAACAATACCTATAGGTTACCGGTGTAAGGGGTAAAGCCATGAAGGTGAGCACGATGGCCATGTTCTTGAGGGATGTGGCGATGCTTTGGTGGCGACGTTGGGCTGACGATGTGAAGCGAGGGGTTGTTCCAATCACCACTTAGGCACAGTTCCAAACTAAACTTCAGAAGCAATTCTTTCCTGAGTTTGCTAAAGATGATGCTCGAGCACAACTATGGTGACTCACGCAAAAGGGTGATGTATGTGAGTATGTGCGAGAGTTTAGTAAATTATTGTTGGAGGTACCAGACCTCAGCTAGGAGGACTCTCTCTTCACCTTCCTTGATGGGCTCAAACCATGGGCCAAGATGGAGTTGCAGCGAAGAGGAGTCAAGAGTTTGAATGAGGCAATAGCTCAAGTAGAGGCTCTCATCGAGTTCAAGACTCAACCCACAGCTCCCAAAGTCTAGGCATCCAAACAGAAAAATGGTGGGGGAGTGAAATCAGGGCACAAGAAAGATGGAAAAGGCTTGAATCTGGGCTCCTCAATTGGAGGGGCTTCCCAAGCAAAGGGCAAAGGAGTGGTGCAAGGTACCAACACTATCTCATGCTATATTTGCAATGGACCGCATAAGGTGAAGGATTGTCCATTGAGGGGCAAGATCGCATCTATGATGATGGAGCAACAAGAGACCGACCAAAGGATAGGTTCACTCAATCTCAATGTCATGAAGGCAAAGGGGCCAAGAGGCCTACTCTACGCACCTGTCAATATCAATGGTCACACCTTCTAGGCACTAACCGATATGGGTGCCACCGACTTCTTCGTGAACTTGGCAATGGCAGAGAAGCTCAACCTGAAGATTGAACATGATGAGCACACATTCAAGGCGGTCAACTCCATAGATGTAGCTACAAGCAGAATAGCCAAGGATGTTAAGATCCAATTCGGTACATGGATCGGATGGGTGACAGCGATGGTCGCCCCTATCGATGACTACAAGGTGGTCATCAGTATGTCTTTGCTAACCTAGCTATATGCCATGGTAAAGGTGGATTCAGATGTGGTGGTGGTTCTGAATTCGAGTGGATCTTGCATGGTTCAAGGGAAGTGAGTTAGAGGGACTCCACAGTGAGTCCTATCGGCAATGCAGCTTGCGAAGGGATTGAGAAGGGAACTTCCAACATATACTGCATCCATTCAAGAGAACCTACTAGAGGGAGAAGAGATCCCAACACCCATTGAGGGTGTTTTCACTGAATTCGGGGATGTGATTTCCTCCGAATTACCCAAGCGATTGCCGTCAAGAAGAGAAATCGATCATCAGATTGATTTGGTGCAGAGAGCACGTCCACCAACTCAAACACCATATAGGTGTCCCCACCTGAACACCAGGAGCTGAGAAGATAGCTAACAGAGTTGGTGGATAGCAGATTCATTCGACCTTTGAAGAGTCCATATGGAGCATCGGTACTTTTTCAGAAGAAGCATGATGGTTCATTGAGACTCTACATCGACTACAAACTCACGGTGAAGAACAAGTACCCCATGCTATGGATTGATGATTTATTCAATCAACTTGGTAAGGAATGGTGGTTTTCCAAGTTGGATCTTTGCAGCAGGTACTATCAAGTTCGCATGGCAGAGGAGGACATCGAGAAGACTGCATGTGTAATAAGGTATGGGAGCTTCGAGTATCTTGACATACCTTGCGGCCTCAGCAATGCTCCAGTAACCTTCTATGCTTTGATGCAACGTGTACTCCATGACTTCATTGATAAATTCATGGTAGTATACTTGGATGATATTATTATCTATAGTCGGACATTAGACGAGCATGTGGCGCACTTGAGGCAAGTCTTCTCCACCCTACGGTAGCACCAGCTCTTTGTGAAGAAGGAGAAGTGCGTGTTTGCGCAATGGAGGTTGTCGTTCCTCGGGCACATCATTGGAGATAGAAAGCTCATGATGGATCCCTCCAAGATTTTAGCCATAGCCAAGTAGGAGGTACCTACATATGTTACACACTTACGCATTTTTCTTGGTTTGGAAAATTATTATAGGAGGTTCATCACTGGATATTCAAAGTTATGCACCCCATTGATAGATTTGTTGAAGAAGGATCGACCATGGCGGTGGTCGGATCAATGTTAGGAGGCATTCAATCGACTCAAGCAAGCAGTCATAGAGGAGCCAGTCCTCATGCTACCAGACTTCTCGATTCCTTTCAAAGTTCATACCAATGCATCAGATTTTGCCATTGGAGGGGTACTCATGTAGGAAAGACACCCAGTGGCCTACGAGAGTCGGAAGTTGAACGACACCAAGCATAGGTATACGGTTCATGAGAAGGAGATGACAGCACTTGTGCATTGCCTTAGAACCTGACGTCATTAGCTCCTCAGATCCAAGTTTGTGGTGCGCACGGACAATGTGGCCACAAGCTACTTCCAAATCCAACCAAAGCTCACCCCAAAGCAAGCAAGATGGTAGCAATTTCTCGCTGAATTTGATTTCCACATCGAGTATAAGCCAGGCCAAACCAATTCGGTTCCTGAGTAAGGCATAGTTGGCTGTGGTTTCTTCTACTTTCGAACCAGCAAGTGACTTAATGGAGAGGGTCAAGACCAAGATGGAGAAGGATCCATGATCCACATCAATGGGTGAGTTCATCAAGGATGGCAAGGCACGCCATTTTTGGACTGAAGGTGGGCTGATTTTGACACGAGGATGGCATGTCTATGTGCCTTTAGGTGGAGGGCTGAGACATGAGGTGCTGCAAGAACATCATGATTCTATATGGGCAGGACATCAGGGGGTGCATCAGACCCAAGCTCTCATAGAACATAGCTACTATTGGCCAAATATGCGAGATGACATCGAGGGGTATGTTCGCACTTGTCTAGTATGCCAAAAAGATAGGGTTGAACATCAGCAGTCTGTGGGGTTGTTGGAGCCATTGCCTACACTAGAGCATCCATGGGAGAGCATCTCCATGGACTTCATCATCGGGTTACCTCCAGTGGAAGGGTATAGCTCCATCATTGTAGTAGTGGATCGCTTCTTGAAGTATGGAGTCTACATTCCTGCACCTACTACTTGCCATGCGGAGGACATGGCACGGTTGTTCTTCATATATGTGGTGAAATATTGGGGGATACCACGGAGCATTGTTTCTAATCATGATGCTCGCTTCATGGGAAGATTCTGGACAGAGTTATTTCGAATACTCAAAATGGAGCTGAAGATGTCCACGGCTTTCCACCCTCAGACTGATGGCCAAACAGAATGAACAGATGCATTACTGGAGATGTATTTGAGGCACTATGTGAATGCCAACCAGCAAGATTGGGTTCGACTCTTAGATCAAGCCCAATTCAGTTACAACTTGCAGCGATCAAAGTCGACCGGTAAATCACCATTTGAGCTGATAATAGGGCAGCAACCAGACACTCCAGAGAGTATCACAGTGGACTATGTGGGATGTAGCCCAACCATCTATAGATTCATGAGGGATCTGAAGGAGGATATAGATTTGGTTCAAGTCTCCATGTTGAAGGTGACCAAATAGATGAAGAAGTGGGCTGACATAAAGCAGCATGCGGCTGAGTTTCAGATTGGTGATCAGGTATTGGTGAATCTCTACAATCACATGAGATTGAAGTCGGGCTACCACAAAGCACTCGTGAGGAGGTATGAAGGCTCCTTCATCATCACCCATCAAATTGGAGAGAGAGCATACCGGTTGTCACTGCCTTCCAAGCTGAAAGTGCATCCGGTGTTCCACGTGTCCCTATTGAAGCCATTCAAAGAGGACACAACCGACCCTTCTCAGGCTCAAAGTGGGAGAGCTCCAGTGGCTGTAAGAGTTCATTACATCAAGAAGGTTTCTAAAATCAAGATGGATAGGAAGAAGGGCAGTCGAGTGCAGTACTTAGTTCGATGGAGAGGACTAGCAGACTCAGAAGTGAGTTGGGAGAATGGTGACGAACTATGGTAATTTGAAAACATCATCAACAAGTACCACCTAGCCTCATCAGAGGAGACTACGGCATAGGTGGGGGAGGGTGTCATGGCTCCTCGAATCGGGGATGGATCGAACACGGGTCAAGGTGCAAACCAAATCGGGTCGCTAGATGGATTCAAGGTCTGACTACACTCTCTTGAGATTTGGGCAATTTGGAGACCAAATCTGAGCCCTAGAATTATCTGGAGAAATGTGTACAAGATCTACAAGGAGTACTCAAGAGAATGGGGCCGGGGGCACATGTTCGAGATGTACATTGGTGATTTACCGATCGACTCCGATCACTGCAAGTTGTAACTAAATTGGGCTTGGTCCAAGAGTCGCACCCAATCCCGCTGGTTGGCGTTCACATAGTGCCTCAAATACATCTCCAGTAATGCATTAGTTCGTTCTATTTGGCCATCAGTCTGAGGGTGGAAAGCCATGGACATCTTTAGCTCTATTTCGAGTATCCAAAATAACTCGGTCCAGAATCTTTTCATGGAGTATCGTGATCAAAAACAATGCTCCATGGTATCCCCCAATATTTCACCACATATATGAAGAACAACTATGCCACGTCCTCCACATGGCAAGTAGTAGGTGCTGGAATGAAGACTCCATACTTCGAGAAGCGATCCACCACTACCATGATGGAGCTATACCCTTCCATTGGAGGTAACCCGATGATGAAGTCCATGGAGATGCTCTCCCATGGACGGTTTGGTGTAGGCAATGGGTCCAACAACCCCATAGGCCACTGATATTCAACCTTATCTTGTTGGCATACTAAACAAGTGCGAACATACCCCTCGATGTCATCTCGCATATTTGGCCAATAATAGCTACGTTCTATGAGAGCTTGGGATCGATGCACCTCCGATGTCCTGCCCACATAGAATCATGATGCTCTCGCAGCACCTCGCACGTCAGCCCTCCACCTAAAGGCACATAGACACGCTATCCTCATGTCAAAATCAGCCCACCTTCGGTCTAGAAATGGCGTGCCTTGCCATCCTTGATGAGTTCACCCATGGATGTGGCCATGGATCCTTCTCCATCATGGTCTTAACCCTCTCCATTAAGTCACTTGCTGGTCCAGAAGTAGAAGAAACCGTAGCCAACTGTGCCTTTCTACTTAAGGCGTCAGGAATCGAATTGGTTTGGCCTGGCTTATACTCAATGTGGAAATCAAATTCAGCGAGAAATTGCTGCCATCTCGCTTGGTTTGGGGTGAGCTTTGGCAGGGTTTGGAAGTAGCTTGTGGCCACGTTGTCCGTGCGCACCACAAACTTGGATCTAAGGAGGTAATGGCGTCAGGTTCTAAGGCAATGCACAATCATTGTCATCTCCTTCTCATGAACCGTATACCTGCACTCAATATTGTTTAACTTCCGACTCTCATAGGCCACTGGGTATCTTTCCTGCATAAGCACCCCTTGATGCATGCTAATCTATAGCTATGGTAAGTGCACTAGTCAATCAAGTAATAAAGTAAATGAGTAGAGTATCATCCCTAGAGGATTGGAAAATAAGTACTGAAAAGCTCTTTCCTATGCTCCAAAAACTTGATGGATGCTAATCTATAGCCATGGCAAGTGCACCAGTCGATCAAGTAATAAAGTAAATGAGTAGAGTATCGTCCCTAGAGGATTGAAAAATAAGTACTGAAAAGCTCTTTCCTATGCTTTATTTAGAAGACCGATTTATGAGAATAAGAAATTAAAGAACAATAATAAAGAAATAATTAAAAATTTTAAGAAAATAAAGAGAGTGTATTATTAGGGTTTTAAACTTAAGAGCAATGGGTTACTAAGGCAATCGATTCACCAACTCAGTCAATACAATATTCAAATTATTAGATTAATTTTATTTTATGTGATGGTGAAGTCTCCTAATTTATTCACTACCCTTTGATCCAAGCGTAGCAAAATTATCAATATTTATTAATTACCTTTTAGTCTAGGTGTAATTTAAATAAATATTAATGCATTAAGTTTTGTGAAACCCTCTAATTAAAATACGCTTCATCCAAAGCGCACTAAAATTTTTGCATGCATGTGAATTCTAATTTGATTCATAATACAAGGTATATAATCAAGAAGCAATAACATAGATGTACTTGATCCATAACATCTATGTTCATCAGATCAATTAGAAGATGGTCAGTAATCTAAAAGCATTAAGATTAGATTTATATACTCCTCATGAATAAAATTTAAAATTAAAAATAAATCACACTGAATATTGCATCAAAAGAGTGGCTACACCTTAGCCTTAGTAAAAGAAAATTTAGTTCATGATAACAAGTTAAAAAATAATAAATAAAATAAAAAGCATAAAGAAATTAGACTGTTTAATTACTAAAATTGATTGTCCATCGCTCTTGGTGTGGAGAACTTGGTGAAAAAGAAGAGAAGCTCCTTGATCAATGTTCTAATTATCGAAAGAAGAAAAGAAAAAAATTAAAAGCTCTTTCTTTTCTCTTAAAAATCCCTTTTCTCTTTCTACCTCTCTCCTCTCTTTCTCTTCTTTTTCTTTTTTTTTTCTATCTCTCCTCTATCTCTTTTCTTTTCTCTTCGACAACAAACCTTTTTATAGGTTAAGAGATGGATTTTCCACCAAAATCATCTTAAAAATTAGGTTTAAAACTCTCAATATAAGTCAAATTAGGATCCTAGATGATTCTGACCGTTGGATGTTGATCAAACGATCCAAAAATTGCTTAAAAACCCTTTAAAATATCTAGATCAAGTCAAAATTCATGGCAGCCATCGAATTAGTCGTTGGATTGAATCTGGGCCATTAGATCGTGCACAGAAAAGCCTCTGATTCTTAGTTTTAAAGTCGGGATGAATCTCAGCCATTGGATCTTGATCGGGAGCTATGGATGCCATTTATTAGTGCATGCATTTCGACCATCCAATCAAATCCCAGTGAAAGGCGCCTGTCGGATCAGACAAAATTTCCAAATTATCCTCTATAGACCATGCGCGAGCCTAATGTTGCATGAACCACCGCATGCTTTAGCCAATCGGAGTGCGCTTCTACATGTGAAATCCTCGAAATGCCCTCTAATCGGTCCACCGTGCGCTGCAAAAAATGCTGATGTCAACCTAGCATCAGCGGATTGGTCTGTTGAGTGCGATCGAATCGGACGATCGGCTGAGCTAGTTTTTTTGAACCAATTTGAACCAAATCGGCTTCTTTTTTTTTTTAAAATTAAATTTTGGGCTCGTTTGAAGTCCATTTTGCCTGAAATTTATTTCATCTGAACCAGAAAAATAAGATCTTCATATTGGTGACCTTCTTTTCTACATAAGATTAACAAAAGTATTAATTTCTAAAAAAATAGATTAATTTATTTTATAATTTAATATTTTTATTAGTATATTTTTACCGCTTATCACACCCTCTAACTTAGTCATTGCTAGTCCCTTAGCAATGTTTTATTTAATACCATGTTTTAATAAGATTATCCATCGAAAAAATCTAGGACTAAAGATCAAAAAGTTTAGAAAATACTATTAATTAAGTATTGAGCTTTAGAAGCAAATTTTTCAGTCAATACGATTAAAAACTTTCTTAGAATACATCAAAGATCTATAGCACTTATGTTCGTGATGACTAACTTTAGCATTTCAATGTTAAATTAAAAGAACAAAAGTATCCTCTCTTATCACCTATTTTGATCAATTTTCTATACATTCTCATTTTTATACTCATGAATTAAGGTAGCTTTCACACTGCCCTTTTTTTTTTTTTTACTTTTGTGCTGAGCATCCTGGCCTTCCCTTCACTATTTTACATGAATTTCCACACTTAACCTAGGTGCAGAGACCTAGTTACTAGGCTTTGGGCAATCCACATATACTCTATCTTTTGCACTTTATTTTTAGGCAGATAGCTCTTTCCTTAAATTCAAGTTTGTTTGACTAGAATGTATATTAATTATCAATTTTTAGTGATAATTGAATCCTCAGTTAGTCTTATAATCAATACCTACTTTGCCTTGTTAGTATGCATGTGCAATTAGAAGTGCTAATAGTCTTTTAATGACTTAAGTAGGCTACTAAAAGTCGACCAACTAATCTATTTCTTTAACTCATTACATTCATTAGCAAATAATTCTATCTTTTATCACTTGTCTAGTCTATCTTGCTCAAGATTTTCTTCTTGACACATGATTTTTTTTTTTACCCCCTAACTTATTCTACATTGTCTTAAAGGAGAAAGAAAAATAAAGGGTGCAATAAAGGACAGGAAGGAATACACCTGATTTGGTTCAATCTAGTTCTTTGGAGCTTTGAAATTTTGCTTGAGCTTTCATTGATTTTTTTCTTTCTGCAAAATTGAAAATACACACCAAAGCAATAAAAGAGCAACAACAAATTGCTAAAAAATAAAAGAAAAGAAAAATGATTAAAACTAAAAAGAAAAGAAATAACCTATCTAGTGGTTCTAATTTATAGTCTTCAGCTTGACTTTCTTTAAGTTCTAAAGTGGACAATCTGGTGCCACTTCAATTGGAATACTTTCATGTTTGGTCGAGCTCTTTTTTAATTGGACATTGCTAGCTTTTATAGTCTCAAACCTATTTTCTACAGAATTCTCATATACTGAATTATCAATAATATCAATTAGAAAATAAGTTTGATTATCATCAGTATATTTAGTATCTTTGAAAACATTAAAAGTAACTTGTTCGTCTTGGACTCTAAGAATTAATTTTTCTTATTGAACATCTATTAAAGCTCCTCCAGTAGCTAAAAAGGATCTCCCTAAAATAAGGGATACATTATAATCTTCTTTCATATCAAGAATAATAAAATCAACAGAAAAAATAAACTTGTTTACCTTTACCAAGACATCCTCCACTATACCTCTTGGATATTTGATAGATCTGTCGGCTAATTGAAGAGTAATAATGGTAGGCTTTGGTTCTCCTAGACCCAGCTTTCTGAAAATAGAAAAAGACATGAGATTAATACTTGCTCCTAAATCACATAAAACTTTATCAAAACTACAATCACCAATAATGCAAGGGATAGTAAAACTCCCTGGATCTTTTAGCTTCTCTGATAATTTATTTTGATGTATTGCTGAGCATTCTTCATTCAAATTTATTCTCTCATGCTCCTTCAACTTTTTCTTATTTGTTAGGATTTCTTTGAGAAACTTGGCATACTTGGGCATTTGAGTGATAGCATCTACAAAAGAAATATTAATATATAAATTCTTTAATATTTTGAAAAAATTAGAAAATTTCTTATCTGGATGCTGTATTTGTCTCCCTAGGAATGGTAGTGGCGGTATGTAGGGCTTTACATTTGGATCGACAAATCACATATCTGGAGACCATCCATCTGCTGGTTGTTTTGGTGACTGATGAATTTTAGTTGATGGTTCCTTATTTATAGTTGGCCCTTCAGTCTCTTTCTTCTGATGTGGCTCCTCCAACTTTGTACCACTTCTGAGGGTGATAGTATTGACTTGCTCACTTGGATTGGTCTCCATGTTGCTGGGCAAGGATCCCTGAGGTCTCTCGTAGATTATCTTAGCCATTTGACCTATTTGTATCTCCAAGTTTCGAATTGCTGCTGCTTGGTCCTATCTAAGTTTGGCTTCTAAATTTTTTATAGTTGCTTCTTAGTTTTGCATAAATTTGACCATCAGCTCTTCCATGTTGGACTTCTTTTTAGGTACTTAGAATCTCGGGGGTGGCTGTTGTACTGCATTTTGATTACTCCATGAGAAATTTGGGTGCTGCCTCCACCCTTGATTGTATGTGTTGGAGTAGGAATTATTTTTTTGTAGCTTAAGAAAATTACCAACATAATTAGCTGTATCAGTTGCTTTAGCAAAAGGGTTACCTATCTGGCAATTGCTTGTATCGTGTCCTCCTCCACACAGGTCACAGATGATGCTCTGAACATGCATAGCTATTCCCTTTAAGTTGTTGACTTCGGCTCTAAGGTCTGTAATTTCAGCTAGTAAGGTTGGCACGCAATCTACTTCCTACACAGCTGCTAGTCTTTTTGGCATCATGTGTTCTATCTGCCACTGATAGCTATTTGATGCCATCTCATCGATCAGATCAAAGGCTTCTTCCTTCATTTTTTTATTAATGGTTCCTCCTCCTGCTGCATCAATCATAAAATAATTAGTAAGAGATAAACCATTATAGAAAGTTTATACCTGAAGCCATACGGATAGTTGATGATGTGGACATCTCCTCAACAAATTCTTAAAATGCTCCCAAGCCTCATATAGTGTCTCCATGTCCATCTGCATGAAAGAAGTGATATCGTTGCACATCTTGGCAGTCTTGGAAGGTGGAAAGTACTTGGTTAGGAATTTTTGGATTAGAACATCCAAAATTATGATAGAACCTACAAGAAGAGAATGAAGCCAACTCTTAGCTTTGTCCCATAAAGAGAAAAAAAATAACCTTAATCTAATAGCATCATCCGATACCCCATTAATTTTAAAAGTATCACAAAGTTCAAGAAAGTTAGAAATATGGGTATTCGGATCATCATGCATGTGTCCACTAAATTGGACAGTTGATTGAATCATCTGGATCATCATCGATTTTATTTTGAAGTTGTTTGCTCGTACAGATGATCTTCTAATGCTCGAAGCTGCATCGTCTATAGATGGTGTGATGTAATCATTTAATGGATGATGTACTGGTCGAATAGCATCATGCTGTCCTTCAGTCACCATATCCAATCCTAGATTGATGTCGTTAGGATCTTCAGCTGCCATGTTTCTTTCTTGTTGTAGTCTTTTAATGGTCCTTTCAATTTTTGGATCTAAGGGTAGTAAGTTACTATATCCAGTACGTGTCATGCACTGAAAAAAAAATTTAAAAAAATAAAATAATAATAAAAATTAAAAATAAAATTCTAAAGTAAAGCTAGGATTAAAATTTTAATATTGTTTTAGACATAATCTCCAGCAACAGCGCCAAAAACTTGATGCGTGCTAATCTATAGCTATGGCAAGTGCACCAATCGATCAAGTAATAAAATAAATGAGCAGAGTATCATCCCTAGAGGATTGAAAAATAAGTACTGAAAAGGTCTTTCCTATGCTCCAAAAACTTGATGCATGCTAATCTATAGCTATGGCAAGTGCACCAGTCAATCAAGTAATAAAAAAAATGAAGGAAAATCCTGATTTTTCAGATCAGGTTCGTTCAGATCTAATTGAATCGAGAGGCATATTTCAAAAATTTTCTCTTAGATCCTAATCAGATCTGACACTTTTCAGATATGATTTATTATCTAATAATTAAGAAAATAAAATTAAATTAATTTTGGATTAATTTTATCTTGATTCTGGATAATCTGATTATCAGTTGATGATCTTACCGAAGCCCTGAGGTTCTGGATCTAGCCATGCAAGTGCCTGGCCTCTACCAGTATCCACTCGAACTGGATCTAGAGATCTTCTTCTTCTCTTTCTTTTTTTCAAAAATTAGATTTGGATCTAATTTGGAGGATCTTCATAACTTCTTCTGAAGATCACCCATCGTCTCTACAGTAGTGCTGCCTTCTTCCTTTTTCATCAGCCTTTTCTTGCCTGACTCGCACAAATCTGAAGGCCCAACTTCCTTGGGCATAGAGAGGAGAGATAGGGCCAGATGGTGGCATGGAGAAGGGAGAGGGGCAGCCTTGGGGCATGGCTAAGAGGAGGAGAGCCTAAAAGTGGGTGCAGACAGGGTCTATTTACAGACTCTACTGCGCCATGCAGTGCTGCATCACGTCGGCCAATTACGTTGCTTCATGCAATCAGATCTAAATTTGATTGATGGGATGACATCACCTGATCCAATCAGATGAGAGATCCATAGATTCATCCTAAGGTAGTGCCTAAGATTGGTCAAAGTCTATAGGTGAGGGTCACCTAGTTTGAATCCAAGAAGCAACCTGGAGTCCCATCCGTATGGGACTCCAGCACCCCTATCCATGGGCGCACGCCATCCTAGGCATGCACCCCCTTCTTTCCAATTTTTAGAGAGGGGATAAATCCCTATCTACTCTCCAATAAGTGCATAACACATGGGCAAATGTCCAAGGTTCAAAGGTCAACATTTGACCAAGTCAAAGTACAAGAAATGATAGGTGACGAAAAATGATAGGTGTTATCTTAAATTTATCTCATAAATTAAGACAACCCTTTTCTAACTTGGACAAGCTCCAGTCAGACCAGGTAGAAGTACCTGAGTGGGCACAAACTCATTTGGCTCAGTCGAGACAACTTTTATGATAGAAAAAGGAGAACGTTAGGCTCAATCGTGTGCTAGCACGATTTTCTTGAACCTAATTGAATTTTAATCAAATCAATTAAACTAGATTAGTCCAATTGATGATATCCAGATCCAAACTCTTATTTGTCTAATCTAGTTAGGTTCAATTCTGTATGATAATGGGATATGTCATGATCTCCATCATCGACATCATCGAAACTTCTTTCGATGGATCAGAACTCTTCTGATTCAAATAATTAGAATGATCAATCATCTAAATCATTCTAGTTGCTCCCAAAATCCACCAGTGACACCTAGCAGCATATGATGGCAATACATCAAAACTAAAAATGAACCTCTTAGTGCAGTTACTTGTGTGATTAAGTTCTTCTATCTTAAGCTTCGATCAAATTAGGGTTAAGGTGAACTCGTCAAACCCTAATTTTTATCATATGATTTAATCATTCGATTCAAGTCCGATGTGAAAACCTTAATAGAAACTCTTTCTATTATTTCACACTCTACCATGGCCATGGGCTTATGGACTTGATTCTCATGATCATCATAGGGCTGCTCCTCTTCTACCGAGGTAGATAGATTCCATCTTGGTGCTATCCAATTCCTACAATGAATATGCTATAGCCAACATACACCTCAGGGTTTCGAATGACTAGGAGATCGAGTCATGGTGTAGTCAAACTATAACATCCTCAAGGTGAACTGTCGATGCACCTCAAGTCAAAGAATCAAACACACCACTGCAGCATCGAGTCAGTCATCGACGAGAAGGTAGACTTCCTTAAGACTATTCGAGGTGGTCATGCTTAGTGCCCTCGTTCTCTAACGAGTACCTATACCCTCGCTCTGGTGTCTCTACACCATAGACTCAAGATTCATCTACTATAAAAAAGTGATTGTACACTAACCTTCCGGATCAATCATTATGCTCATGATGATCCTATGGTCAGGAGCATTTTATGAGTTAATAAATAAAAATTCATGTCTTAAATTTTCAACTCTTAAAAATATGAATTATCATTACCATTAACTCAAGGGATGTATCAAAGACACTAAATACACTTATGCGATAGAAAATAACCCATTTTATTATTTATAATCAAAATTATAATTTTGCCCTTAGAAGTGTATTACAAGTGTCAGCCAATTCTGGCTTCTAGGACACATATCTAACAGTAAATGAGTAGAGTATCGTCCCTAGAGGATTGAAAAATAAGTACTGAAAAGCTCTTTCCTATGCTTTATTTAGAAGACCAATTTATGAGAATAAGAAATTAAAGAACAATAATAAAGAAATAATTAAAATTTTAAGGAAATAAAGAGTGTGTAATTATTAGGGTTTTAAACTTAAGAACAATGGGTTACTAAGGCAATCGATTCACCAACTCAATCAATACAATATTTAGATTATTAGATTAATTTTATTTCATGTGACGGTGGAGTCTCCTAATTTATTCACTATCCTTTGGTCCAGGCATAGCAAAACTATCAATATTTATTAATTATCCTTTGGTCTAGGTATAATTTAAATAAATATTAATGCATTAAGTTTTGTGAAATCCTCTAATTAAAATACGTTGTATCCGAAGCACACTAAAATTTCTGTATGCATATGAATTCTAATTTGATTCATAATACAAGGTATATAATCAAAAAGCAATAACATAGATGTACTTGGTCTGTAACATCTATGTTCATCAGATCAATTGGAAGATGGTCAGTAATCTAAAAGCATTAAGATTAAATTTATATACTCCTCATGAATAAAGTTTAAAATTAAAAATAAATCATACTGAATATTGCATCAAAAGAGTGGCTACACCTTAGCCTTAGTAAAAGAAAATTTAGTTCATGATAACAAATTCAAAAACAGCAAATAAAATAAAAAGCATAAAGAAATTAGACTGTTTAATTGCTAAAATTGATTGTCCGTCGCTCTTGGTGTGGAGATCTTGGTGAAGAAGAAGAGAAGCTCCTTGATCAATGTTCTAATTATCAGAAGAAGAAAAGAAAAAAATTAAATGCCCTTCCTTTTCTCTCAAAAATCTCACTTCTCTTTCTACCTCTCTCCTCTCTTTCTTTTCTTTTTCTTTTTTTTTTTACTATCTCTCCTCTCTCTCTTTTTTCTTTTTTCTTTGGCAATAGACCCTTTTATAGGCTGAGAGGTGGATTTTCCACCAAAATTCTCTTAAAAATTAGGTTTAAAACTCTCAATATAAGTCAAATTAGGACCCTGGATGATTCTGACTGTTGGATGTTGATCAAATGGTCCAAAAATTGCTTAAAAACCCTTTAAAATATCTTAGATCAAGTCAGAATTCATGGCAGCCGTCGGATCAATCGTTGGATTGAATCTGGGCCATCAGATCATGCATAGAGAAGCCTCTGATTCTTAGTTTCAAAGTCGGGATAAATCTCAACTGTTGGATCTCAATCGGGAGCTGCGGATGTTGTTTGTTAGCGCATGCATTTTGGCTGTCCGATCAAATCCCAGTGAATGGTGCCCGTCAGATCAGACAAAATTTTTAAATTGCCCTCTATAGATCATGCGCGAGCCTGGTGTTGCGTGAACCATCGCATTCTTCAGCCAATCGGAGCACGCTTCTGCATATGAAATCCCCAAAATGCCCTCCAATCAGTCCACCATGTGTCGTGAAAAATGCTGATGTCGGCCTAGCGTCAGCATTGCATCAATGGGTTGGTCTGCTGAGTGTGATCGAATTGGGCAGTCTGCTGAGCCAATTTTTCTGAGCCGGTTTGAACCGGACCGACTATTTTTTTTTTGAAATTAAATTTCGGGCTCGTTTGAAGTCCGTTTTGCCTATAATTTATTTTATCTAAATCAGAAAAATAAGATCTTCATATTGGTAGCCTTCTTTCCTACATAAGATTAACAAAAATATCAATTTCTAAAAATAATAGATTAATTTATTTTATAATTTAATGCTTTTCTTAGTATATTTTTACCACTTATCATCCCTCCAATGGTAAAATCTGATGCATCGGTATGAACTTCGAAAGAAATTGAGAAGTTCGATAGCATGAGGACCGGCTCCTCTGTGATCGCCTACTTGAGATGATTGAACGCCTCTCGACATTGATCCGATCACCACCATGGTCGACCCTTCTTCAACAAATCCATCAATGGGGCGCATAACTTCGAATATCCCATGATGAACCTCCTATAATAATTTGCCAAATCAAGAAAAGAGCATAAGTGTGTAACACATGTAGGTACCTCCCACTCAGCTATGGCTGAAATCTTGGAGGGATCCATCATGAGCTTTCAATCCCTAATGATGTGCCCGAGGAACGGCACCCTCCGTTGCGCAAACATGCACTTCTCCTTCTTCACAAAGAGCTGGTGTTGCCATAGGGTGGAGAAGAGAAGCCTCAAGTGCACCACATGCTCGTCCAACGTCCAACTGTAGACAATAATATCATCCAAGTATACTACCATGAATTTATCGATAAAGTCGTGGAGTACATGTTGTATCAAAGCAAAAAAGATTGCTGGAGCATTGGTGAGGCTGAAAGGCATGACAAGGTACTCAAAGCTCCCAAACCTTGTCACTCATGCAGTCTTCTTGATGTCCTCCTCTGCCACACGAACTTGATAGTACCTGCTGTGAAGATCCAACTTGGAAAACCACCGTGCCTTACCAAGTTGATCGAACAAATCATCAATTCATGGAATGGGGTACTTGTTCTTCACCGTGAGTTTGTTGAGGGCCCTGTAGTCAATGTAGAGTCTCAACGAACCATCATGCTTCTTCTGAAAAAGTATCAGTGCTCCATATAGACTCTTCAAAGGTTGGATGAACCCGTTGTCCACCAACTCCGTTAGCTATCTCCTCAGCTCCGAAAGTTCAGGTGGGGCCATCCTATATGGTGTTTGAGCTGGTGGATGTGCTCCCTGCACCAAATCAATCTGGTGATCGATTTCTCTTCTTGGCAGCAATCGCTTGGATAATTCAGGGGGCATCACATCCTCGAATTCAGTAAGAACACCCTCGATGGGTGCTGGGATCTCTTCTCCCTCTAGCAGGTCTTCTTCTTGAATGGATGCAATGTATGTTGGAAGTCCCCTTCTCAGCCCCTTAGCAAGCTGCAATGCCGATAGGACTCGCTGCGGAGTCCCTCTAAATCGCTTCCCTTGAACCACATAAGGTCTGCTCGAATTTAGAACTACCACCACATCTGAATTCATCTTTACCATGGCATGTAGCTGGGTTAGCAAAGACATATCGATGACCACCTCGTAGTCATCGATAGGGGCAACCATCGCTGTCATCCATCCGGTCCATGTACCGAATTGGATCTCAATATCCTTGCTGTTCCACTTGGTAGCTACCTCTATGGAATTGACCACCTTGAACGTGTGCTCATCACATTCAATCTTTAGGTTGAGCTTCTTCGTCATTGCTAAGTCCACGAAGAAGTCAGTGGCACCCGTATCAATGAGTGCCTGGAAGGTGTGACCATTGCTATTGATAGGTGCGTAGATTAGGCCTCATGGCCCCTTGACCTTTAGGGCATTGAGACTGAGTGAACCCATCCTTTGGTCGGTCTCTTGCTGCTCCTCCACCATCATAGATGCGATCTTGCCCCTCAATGGACAATCCTTCACCTTATGTGGTCCATTGCAAATGTAGCATGAGTTTGCAATGAGATGGTGCTGGTACCTTGCACCATCCCTTTGCCCTTCACTTGGGAAGCACCTCCACTTGAGGAGCCCGGATTCGAACCTTTTCCACCTCCCTTGTGACCTAATTTCGCTCCCCCACCTTTGCCCTATTTGGATGCTTGGGCTTTGGGAGTTGCGGGTTGAGTCTTGAACTCGATAAGAGCCTCTGCTTGAGCTATCTCGTCGTTCAAACTCTTAACTCCTCTTCGCTGCAACTCCATCTTGGCCCATGTTTTGAGCCCGTCAAGGAAGGTAAAGAGAGAGTCCTCCTAGCTGAGGTCTGATACCTCTAACAATAATTCACTGAACTCTCACACATACTCATGCACATCATCCTTTTGCATGAGTCACCATAGTCATGCTCGAGCATCTTCCTTAGCGAACTTGGGAAAGAATTGCTTTCAAAGTTCAGTTTGAAACTGTGCCCAAGTGGTGATTGGTACAGCCCCTCGCTTCACATCATCGGTCCGACATCGCCACCAAAGCATCGCCACATCCCTCAAGAACATGGCCGCCGTGCTCACCTTCATGGCTTCACCCCTTACGCTGGTAACCTATAGGTATTGTTCCATGGCGAAAAGGAAGTTATCTACCTCCTTTGCGGACCACTACCCATAGAACTCCTATGGCTTGGGAACATCAAGCTTGCTCCATTGTCGAGGTAGAAGAGGACACGCCCGTAGTATTTTTTTCCTTTGAAAGGTCAACCACCAATATTTGGAGAGCCTTCACCATGGTCTCCAACTCCTTGTTGCGCTGCAGCACTTCCTTGTAGAACCACTCCATATCGCAGAAAATTTGATTCAGCTGAGCAGCGATCTCACCTTGATGTTAGATATATATGCCCTAGAAGCCAGAATTGGCTGACACTTGTAATACACTTCTAGGGGCAAAATTATAATTTTGACTATAATCAATAAAATGAGTTATTTTCTATCACATGAGTGTATTTAGTGTCTGCGATACATCATTTGAGTTAATGATAATGATAATTCATATTTTCAAGAGTTAAAAATTTAAGATATGAATAATCATTATTAACTCATAAAATGCTTTCGACCATAGGATCATCACAAGGATGGTGATTGATCTGGAAGGTTGGTGTACAATCGCTTCTCTATAGTAGATGAGTCTTGAGTCTATGGTGTGGAGACACTGAAGCGAGAGTATAGGTACTCATTAGAGAACGAGGGTACTGAGCGTGACCACCGCGAGTAGTCATTAGGAAGTCTACCTTCTCATCAATGACTGACTCGATGCTGCAGTGGTGTATCTGATTCTTTGACTTAAGGCACATCGACAGTTCACCTTGAGGATGTTATAGTTTGACTACACCATAACTTGGTCTCCTAGCTATTCGAAACCCTGAAGTGTATGTTGGCTATAGCATGTTCATTGTAGGAACTGGATTGCATCAAAATGGAATCTATCTACCTCGATGGTAGAGGAGCAGCCCTATGATGATCATAAGAATCAAGTCCAGAAGCCCATGGCCATGGTAGAGTGAAATGAAAGAAAGAGTTTCTATTTAGGATTTTACATCAGACTTGAATTGAATGATTACATCATATGATAGAAACTAGGATTTGACGAGTTCACCTAAACCCTAATCTGATCAGGGCTCAAGATAGAAGAACTTAATCACACAGGTAGCTACACCAAGAGGTTTGCATTCAACTCTGATGGATTGCCACCATATACTGCTAGGTGTCACTGGTGGATTTTGGGAGCAATTAAAATGATTTAAATGATCGATCATTCTAGCTGTTTGAATCAGAAGAGTTCTAATCCATCAAAAGGAGTTTCGATGATGTCGATAATAGAGATCATGACATATCCTATTACCATACAGAACTGAACCTAACTAGATCACACAAACAAGGATTTGAATCTGATGATCATCAATTGAACTGATCCAGTTCAATTGATCTAAATGAGATTCAATTAGGTTCAAGAAAATCATGCTAGCACTCGATTGAACCTAACATTCTTCTTTTACTATCATAAATAGTTGTCCTGACTGAGCCAAAGGAGTTTGTGCTCGATCAGAGGCCTTCACTTGGTCTAACTGGAGCCTGTCCAGATCAGAAAAGGGTTGTCTTATTTTGTAAGACAATACCTACCATTTTTGGTCACCTGCCATTTCTTGTCCTTTGACTTTGGTCAAAAGTTAACCTTTGACTGGTCAAATGTTGACCATTGATACTTTAACTTCTGTCCACATGTCATGCTCTTATTGGAGAGTCGGTGGGGGCTTGTCCCCATGCTAGAAGCTGGCAAGGAGGAGGGTGCACGCCAAGGGTGGCATGTGCCCAAGCAGGAGGCGCCCAAGAGTCCCTGTTGGACAGGGACTCCATCTCCTTCTTGGATTCCGATTAGACTCCTCCTAAGAACCAACTTTAACTAGTCTTAAGCACCATCTAAGGAGGAATCCAAGGGACTCTATTTCCACCAATCAGATTTAGATCTGATTTCACAAAGGGTTGTGATTGGTTGGGAAGAAGAGGAGTTGGATCATGCATAGTCTATAAATAAGACCCTGCGCCCAACTCAAAGAGAAGAATAATTCTCCATGCCCCAAGGCTGCCTCTCTCCTCCTCCTCCATGCCAAGACCATCTTCTCCCTCTCCTCTCCATGCCCAAAGTAGTTTGGGATCCAAGTTGGTGCAATCCAGACGAGAGAAAGGCGACAGAAAGCTAGAAGGCTGCGCTGCTGCAAAGGACAACTGCTGATCTTCGAAAGGGAGTTTTGAAGATCCTCCAAATCAGATTCAGATCTAATTTTTGGAGATGTGATAGAGAAGAAGAGGATCTCTAGATCCAGCCTAAGTGGATACGGTAGAGGCCAGGCACTTGCATGGCTAGATCCAGAACCTTCCGCTGCTTACAGGATCATCAACGGATAATAGGATTACCCTACATCAAGGTAAATTAAATTTGATTTAATTTATCTAATTTTATTTTAATTATTAAAATAATAAGAATTAGATCTAAAATATCTCAGATCTAATTAGATCAAAGAGAAAAATTTTTGAAATATATCTCTTGATCCGATCAGATCTGAACGAACCTGGTCCGAAAAATCAGGATTTTCCTTCAACTGGTATCAGAGCCAAGGTTCTAAAAGTATTTAGATCTAATTTTAAATTTATTTTAATTAAAAAATAAGTGATTTTAGATGTCACATGAGATGTGATCAGATCTAAAATTAGAAAAAATTAAAATTAAATGATTTGGATCTAAGATTAGAAAATATGCATGACTAGTTCTAAAATAGAATAGTTCTATAGAATAGTCTTGCATGTTTTTAATTTAATTTGATTAAATCATATTTTAGATCTATTTATTTACTATTTTTTGATATTATAATTATTATAATAATATCTAAAAAATAGTAAATAAAAATTATTTAATTTTAAACATCATATGAGATATGATTGATGCATGTCTAGACTAGTTGTAGAATAGTTCTACATAGTTGTCTAGATTAGAGTTTATTTTGATAAGATCAATTTAAATCTAATTTTTTAGATTATTATGAGATAATTTAGATCTAAAAATATGCATGATTCGATACATGAGATGTATGCAAAATATGCCATGATTAGATCTAATTTGTATATGAGATATATGATATAGATCTAAAACTATTTTGTAGTATTACATGTTCCTGATTAAGGCATTCCTCTTGGCCGTCCGATCATAAGAATGAAGAAGGGTTTAAAGGCCCTCTCCTCCCATCCGATGGGGTGTTCTTATGATGTGTAGGGGTGCTGCGTGTTCGTCCTTAATCAGAAATCCAAAACTTACTTTCTGCAAAACCCTAGATCCTGAAACCCTAGGATTTATTGTGCATATTTTGTTTATGAACCCTACTTAATTAAAAATTAAGATTATGGAAATATTAATTAGGTCTAAAATTGAGAATTTTAGATCTAAGACATATTCATAATACTGGGTTCGGGCTTGGGTAGCTCAATTAGGTCTAAGCGGTTGATCAAACCGAATCAAGAGTTGGTTAGATGGGATCAACAATGCTTAAATTGACCAGCCTAATAGGATTAAGTCTGGGTCAAGATCGAGTCACGATCAAGCAAGACCTAATTAGGCTCAGAGGTTAGAGTCTGGATTGTAGGCTAACCCAATTGGTTCTGACTCAACAATTTGGTGTCTAAGGTAAGTTTGGCACATACGACCGACTGGTTTTTAATTGGAAGCTACTCGACCTGAATGCATTCTTGTACGAGTTAATGGCATATTCCTTCCACCGATCTCACTTACCTGGCCATATCTGTTGACACAGTTCTGATCTGAGGTGGTCAATAATCCGAGCTAACCCATGCCACTAGGTTAGTCATAATTGTTATGACTATGACAAGTCTAGTTTAATGAGACCTGAATCAATTCTCCCTAAGAAAAGATTAAGTCTGAGGTCTTCCACCATTGTAGATGTGCGGGCCCTTCCCGGGGTTGATTGTTCTCGGCTGGATACAGTGGCTCAGTTGCACCGGGAAAGATGCAACCATGTCTATTAGGCATTGGATGCTATGGGCTGGAGGATGAGTTGGGCTCAATATTTTGGATACGGTGAGAGACTCAATTAGGAACCCAGTCTATGCAAATGGTGGGTCTGACTTAACTAAGGAGTGGATCAATATTTGGATACGGTGAGATTCATGAATTAGAGACCAAGTTTGGGTGCACCATGATTAGAGAATCATTGAACAAGAGTTGTTCACTCATTGGCTAACCCATCACCAATAACTGTTAGGTGAGGTGATGAGTCAGTTGGTGAGACCGCACCACCCACTAGAAATCATTAATCATGGAGATTTTTGCATCTCTACAGAGGGAGTGTAGGGATCCAAGAAAATAGTGGGAGCTAATTTATTTAAAAATAAAATTTCTAAATAAATTGGTCAAGTCATAATTACAGTATCTAACTAGAATCTTTGACTCTCTACAGAAAAATGTCTGCGTCCAACCCATTAGCACGTATCCTGGACACACATAGACTGACCGGACCCAATTATAAAGATTGGCTCAGGAACTACAAAATTATTTTGGGTTCTGAGAAGTTAACCCATGTATTGGACCAGGATCCCTCCCACCTTACCAGCCCGTCCATCCACTGAACAGAGAGCGTCTCTGAAAAAATGGATAGACGAAGATAATAAGGCCAGATATTACATGTTGGGCTCGATGTCTGATGAGCTCCAGCGCCAACATGAAGATATCGGGACTGCTCGCCAAATGTTGGCTCACCTGCAAGAGATGTTTGGTGAACAGAGTCGCGCAGCCAAGTATCAAGTCATGAAATGACTTTTTAAGGCTAAGATGCATGATGGGCAGTCAGTCCAAGATCACTGTCTGATGATGATCAAGGACTTGGAAGAGCTTGAGAAGCTCGGTGTGAAGTTAGACTTGGATCTGCAGAATGATGTTATTCTGCAATCCTTGACTGATGCATATGGGCAATTCATCATGAATTACCACATGCATAAACTTTAAAATTTCTTGGCCGAATTAATGAATATGTTGGTCACTGCTGAGCTTTCTATGAAAGATTCTAAAGGCTCAGTTCTTGCTATAGAACGGACTTCTTCTAAAAGAAAGTTTTCTGAAAAGAAAAAGAAGTCTGCGAAAAAGTAGAAGGTGGAAGGAGGAAAGAAGAAGAAGGCAAAGCCGAAGAAGAAGGCCAATGTCAAAGAAAAGTATTTTCATTGCAACAGTGATGGCCACTAGAAGCGAAACTGCCCTACTTACCTGGCCACCCTGAAGAACAAGAAGGATGGTCCTTCTGGAGGTATGCTCGTTACTGAGTCTAACCTTACAGTTTCTTTTGCATCCAGTTGGGTGCTTGACTCTGGTTCTAGTGCTCATCTGTGCACTTTCATGCAGAGTCTTGAGGATAGTAGGAGGCTGAGGGATAGAGATATGATCCTACACGTCGAAAATGGAGCAAGAGTTGCTGCAGTGGTGGTGGGAACATACCCTCTTCGATTACCATTTGCTTTAGACTTAGTTTTGAAAGGCTGCTATTATGTGCCTGTAGCTAGCAGAAATTTGATTTCTGTTTCATGCTTAGTACTAGAAGGCTATGTGATTACCTTTTTTAAGGATAATTATAATATTTTTTATCAAAAAAATAAAATTACAAATGGTTTTCTTATTAACGATCTTTATCAGCTACATATTGATGTATCTATTGTAACTATCGAGCAAAATATGAATGCCAAATGATAAGTACCATAAATTTATCAATAAAAGTATTAATTTATTAATTAATTTATATTAATTTTTAAGAATTATTAATCAATTTATATATAATTTTTGAGAAATTTATAATTTTATTAATTAAAAAATTAATTAAAAAATAATAAAAATTAGAAAATAAAATTTTATAATCAATGAAAAGAGCTCATTTTTTTGATCATAATGAAATAAGTTTGGAGCAAAACAGAGCTAAAATAGAAAAGATATGAATTTCTAAAGAAATAAAATAAAAAAATAATATGAAAAAAATAACAGACGGCTCAAACAGCTCAAGCCGCCATGTCGCAGTAGCCGGCGCATCCAAATGCGCCGAGCCAAGCCGACCAAGCTAGTGCACCAAGCCATCCACGCTAGCCAACTCAAGCTCAGAAGCCATCAGCCGGTCTACAGCACAGTATAGACCGCCAGCTCAGCAGACACCAACGAATCAGAGCCTGCCACGTGGTAGACCTAGACCCCTAAAAGGTTTACAGAAAATTCATCATGATTCATAGGGCATTTTGGTCTTTTCATCTATCAATAAAAGGCACTGATTGGTTGCAGTGCATGATGTGGCCGGTCCACGCAGTCCATGGGAACAGTAAACGTATGATCGTGCGGTGGTGGTTATTTGCGGTCAAGATCGGATGATCAGCATTTTTTTCGATTGCCGATTTCACTCAGATCACCATCGGATGGCAGCGCTTGATTCCAACTTCAATCCAACGGTCCAGAAGGCTCTCGATGGTGATCAAACTCTCAGGCGCATGATCAACGACGTAAATTCCTCCATCAAGTGCGATCCAACGATCAGAAATTGATCCGACCTGATCTGGACTGATACGCATCCGATTTCGATGATTTTTGGACCGTTGGATTCCTATTGAATGGCCAGATTTTGCCAGACTTACCAGAGTCATATCAGAGCTATTTTGATTCAAATTTTATTCGAATTTTGATGATTACAAAGGCCATTAGTCC
>QRFJ01002941.1:36409-95754 GCA_006176705.1 Cocos nucifera | reverse complement strand
CCACATTGCCTTTAGAAATAAATATCCCAACCCTCCAAGCTCTATAAAAAGGACCCTAAGCTCTAAGAAAGGGGAGATCGGGTAGAAGAGAAGCTAAGGTACAGGGTGGAAGCCAAGCTCTGGGTTAAAGATTGCTTCAAAGCTACAGTGCTGAGAAGAAGAGCCGGTCTTCTATGCCATCTCCATGCCTACGCTGATCTGCAATCTCCTTCTAGTTTTTTCTTTCTTTTTCTTTAATTTTTTATATTAAAATTCTAAATTTTCTTTAATTTCTTGTATTTAAATTCTGCATCTAAGTTTTAAATTTAATAAAGAAAGTTTCATTATTCTTTTCAATTCTAGCTCTTTAAATTAATTGTTCTTTATTACATTTTAATTTTATTGCAAGTAGTTGCTAAGATCTAAATAGTAGATCTTAGTACCAAATTTATTTTTGCATAATTCAAATTCTACTTTTATTTATAAATCTATTTTCCAACTTTAATTTTTAAAGAAAAAACTCTTCTTTTCTTTTCTTTAAAAAAAAATAATAGTAAAAAAAATAAAAGAATCAAAGATTTTAGAAATAAATCATTGTCTCTCTGTGGATTTGACCCGACACACTACTCTCTTCATAATTTTTAATTAAATTAAAAAGTAAAGAGTCGGATTTTAAACTATAAACATGGATGTCTTAACGACAACATCACGATCCTATCAAGTTTTTGGTGCCGTTGCCGGAGAGGCATAAAAATTAAAATTTTCTCATTTTTTTGATTTTTTTACTACCTACTAATTATTTTTTATTTATTTTGCAAAAAGGAAAAATAGAAAAAAGAACAAGAAGATTAGGGCAAGAACAAAATCTCATCCTATTCGGTGAGATCATTCCTAAACCCTAAATCTCTTTCCTTATTTTTAATATTTGCTTTATTTTTAAATTAATTAAAAATTACCTACTTTAATCTAAATTAAAAATCTCATCACAAGATTAGAAACCCTATTTTTAGAGCATCATTCATATTAGTTTTTATTCTTATTTTTTTTTTGGTGATTACTGAGACAAGGTAAGCCTTTTAGAATTTAATTAGTTGAATGCGTCTAGTTTAAATTGCATAAAATCTTTGATTGAAATTTTTTTTTTTTTTCATATTCATTTAAACCAAATTAAGGGCACAAACCCATTAAACAAGATAAGCGGGGCGGGCGTGGGGGCGCGGGGGCCGCCGGGGCGCGGGGGGGGCGCTAGGAAATTTGAATCACCTCCTTGCCCACAAACAACCAACAGGCAGATCCTTGCATTAACCCAAACCTTAACTCTAAAATCATTAGACATTTAACCCTTAAGGATATTTCCGAGCTCAATAGGACAAAAATCCTAGAGTTTGAACAAGTTAGGGTTAATCAATTTGATTGGTGTCTAAAAAGTTGATTCAGGGATGACTGGGCCCGAAAGAGTAGTAACTTAACTTGTTCCGTTCCCTTACTTGCCAAGCATAAATTTGGTGGTTAAGGCAAGCCAATGGGGGACTCCCACCGACCTTACACTTACCTGCAGTTGATTGGCTAATCCTCTAACTTGGAGAGTCGAAAGACGATCTCGATATTTAGGAGCAGTCTAGATCTAGGATAACCCTTAGTCAGATTGATTGCCTAATTGTTTGCCAAATAACTATCAAACATACCAATTATTTAACTCTTCTCTCTATTCATCTCCTCCAGATTTAAGACTCTTAGATTTTTAGAACCCTCTTCTTTTTTCTCTCTTCTTTTCTTAAAAAAATTAAATAAAATAATAAATAAAATTAAAAAAATTTAAAATATAAAAAATAATAAAAAATAATATATATATCTTGAACATATATCAGATTGGGCACTAGTAATGCACGGTAGTAAAGATCGCTTTTTTACCTGATCTAGTTAAACAGATCCTGAATTGAAAAGACTAATTCATAAGACACAGATATAATCAAATGGCTGAAAAAAATCGTGAAGACCCACCTAGGCAGATGAAGGAATTACTTTATTCCTTTCCACCTACCAACCACATCGACTTGCATCCACATACCTGATATCCCTGCTAAGCCACTATTTGAGACATAAATCGACAACAATCCAGATCTTCCATGCTTTTTATTGAAAATTGCCAATGAAGACCCTTACCAAACATCAGATATGAATTCTTAAAAATCTGCATGCTAACGGTAAAAAATCAGAATTTTTTCTGATGATGCCCTTAGACTGACCTTGTCCCTTTTCTCATTGAAAAGATTAAAGCAAGTTACTAGCTTGGCACATTAAGAAGAAAATATCAAATGGGTAGAGATGGCAAACATGAATTCCTTAAGAAATTTTATATCCCATAGGACGGAACCAATACTATGAGGCAAGCCATCACAGGAATTTGCTCAGCTTCCAGGAAACCAAATTTCATGAAACATGGGAAAAACTTAAGGAACTTCTTTAGAAAATACCCCACACACCATGGTCTTATCTAAGTGCAAATTGTTACAAGCTTTCTATGAAGGTTTAGGAGAATCAAATATGTAGAATGGGTTGATGCATCCTATGGAGGAGCATTGATGCGCAAAAATGAGGATGAAGCTTACCGTTATTTGAAACCCTAAGTGAAAACTCTATTAACCATGCTTCATTATCCTCTTTGAAAGATCAATATTTCTCAACAAAAACGGGGTAGGATTTATAAGATCAAAACTCCAGAACTTAATTCTAAGATAAACTTGAAACATAATACACAAAGAATTAAGATTAAGTTCGATCTTATTGCCCAAAACATTAGATCTAATTCCTGGGAATCTAGGTCCAAACAATCTCCGCACAATACACACCGCCCCTTCTAAAATTATCAAGAGATTTTCTTATTTGTGCTAATCCAAACACATCATGTAAGCGAATGTCCCATGGCTTACACAATTACCACTCTTATCCAAGAAACAAGTCCAGCTGCTCAAGGGTTACTCCAAAACCACTTAATGACCCATCATTCAAATTCATATAATTCCTGGTTGGAGAAACCATCCTATTTCTCTGGAAACACAAACAGACTCAGCTCTGACTCAAAGTCCCACCTTTCAAAATTATCAAAATAGGCTCCAATTACCAGAACTTATGCCTATAATAGGGACAACCTATCAATCTTCTTCTACCACTGTATTATAATCAGTCTCATACCACCCCTCATCAACAGACCAATGCTAGCCAAGAAAATAATTCAATTCAACTTCAACAATTTATTCTAAGCCAACAACAATCAATTGCCAGGCTAGAAGCTCAAATAGGACAATTAAGCTGAGTCTAGATGAGAAGAGAACCAGGTAATTACCAGCCAACCATTGCCAAATCCTAAAAACAATCCATCCAATGTCTATCAAACACCTGGATTTACTCATCCATCTAACATTACCCACACTAAGAACCCCCAATTAGAAAATGCCAAAGCAATATCTGAACTTAAAGTGGTAGGATTCTTAAGGACCCATACCAAGACCAGATGAAGGACCAATTACTGATGTCTAGCTCCAGGATGAGAAATTTGAAGAGAGGATAATCATATAGAAGAACCTGAGCTTAAGAATGATAAGAGATAAAAGAAAGAAGAGAACAGATGAATTAGCCGAGACATTATAAACCCAAGCCCCATTCCCTTCGGCCTTAGAAGCTAGGCTCTTCTCGATAAAAAGCAAGAGGCACGCCAACAAAGAAAAAAGCCCTAATGAAACTATTTAAAACAGTTTCATATTAAATTTATCCCTCCTCGATGCAATTCAGTATGTCCAGCCTATGCTTAAATTTCTTAAAGAACTCTACACCCAAAAGCGTGCAGCCACGAACCACCAAAAGAGGTTATGCTAATCCGAGGATGTAAGTGTATGTTCCTGTAATCCAAGCCTCAAAAGATGCCAAGATCTTGGTGCACCCTTTAATTTTGATGTGTTATTGGAGGTATAACTTTAACGAGCATTACTAGACTTAGGAGCTAGTGTAAACCTCTCCTTCAACCTCGGTTTTTTGAAAAATTTGGGATTGGAGAATTAAAAACCCACATCAGTCATTTTGCCAATTAACTACATTAGATCTATAAAAACCGGCATGGGTTTTGATTGAAGGATAGTTCTAGTTATTCAGAGGTAGACAAATGTTATTATTCCTTGTGACTTTCTCATACTGGACATGGAACCATTCCAAGAGCTAACCAAAAATCCAAATTTTAGGATTCCATTCTTAGCAACTGCCAATGCAATATCAAACCATAAAATGGAGCCTATGGGATATTCTTTTGGAAATCAAAAAGTAAGAATTAATATTTTTAATCCCCCAAAGTACACCCAATAGAGGAGATTGCTTTATAATCAATCAAGATAGATGAAATAGTTTGAATCTAATTCCTTCCTTAGATTTACTGCCAGATGATGAATCCTACTAGAAACTTCAAACTCAGGAGTAATACCCTACTTAATTCACCTCAACCATCACATTTCATTACCTTTGGTCACGTGAAAGTTGAGCCCTTACTCAAGCGGGGAAAAATTGAACCACTACATCCTTCAATTCAGGCCCCACCACAACTTGAACTTAAAACCTTTTACCTAAATCAACTTAAGTATGTATTTTTAGGATCGAAGGAAAACCCTACCAATAATAATTGCTCCAAACTTAACTTATGGAACAGGAAAAATCAATTGGTAATAATATCTAAAAAACATATTAAGATGCCATAGGGTGGACCATCGATTTAAAAGAATTAGTCCATCAATATGCGTGGCACCATATATTTATACAGAAGAATAAGCCAAACCAACTCGAGAAATGCAAGACGGCTTAACCCTAACATGCAAGAAGTAGTCAAAGAAATAGAGTATTAAACGTTAGATGCTGGAATTATTTATCATATCTCCTGACATGCCACTGGGTTGAGTTCCTACACAAGTTGTTCACAAGAAATCTAGACTTACGATTGTTCGCACTGAACACATGAAAACTTAGTACCAACATGACTTTTTACACTAGGTGAGCGTTGTCTGCCATAGATTCTAGAAAACTCAATACAACCACCACAAAGATCACTTTTCCTTACCCTTTATCGATCAAAATCCTAGAAAGACTAGCAGGCCAAAAATACTTTTTGGCTTTTTAGGTGGATCCATCAGGATTACAAATCAGGTTAGCAATCTACCCAGGAGATCAGGAAAAGACCACCTTACATTGTCCCTAATGGAACCTTTGCTTTTTCGTAGAATGGCCATTTCCGAAATATGTAATGCACCTGCGATTTTTTTCAAAGGTGCATTGGTGTTTCATATTTTCAGACTGATAGGGAGATTGCTTTAGAAATAATTCATGGATGATTTTCAAATCTTTGGGGAATCTTTTACGTAGTGCCTTCAATAATTTGAAGAAAAATATTAAAACGATGGTATTGAGGCTAATCTTAGTGTTAAGCTAGGGAAAAGAGCCACTTCATCAGGTTCAAGAAGGATTCATTTTAGAACATATAGTATCCTAAGAAAGGGATTTGAGCCAGATAAAACCTAAGTTGAACTAATTTCTAAACATCCTCCTTGCCCACTTCTCTGTCAACAAATTCGATCTTTTCTTGGTCATTGTAGGATTCTATCGTCGCTTCATCAAAGAGTTCTCTAAATTTCTCGTCCTTGTGTAATTTGCTTGCTAAGGATGTTTCTTTTAACTTTGATGAAAATTGATCTCTTAAAGCTTTATAAAATCTTAAAGAGAAGCTTGTGACCAAAGCTCCATCATACAACCTTCTAACTTGGTCCTACCTTTTGAAATTATTTGCGATGCCTCAGACTTTGTCTAGGAGCTATCCTGGGCCAAAGGGTAAACAAATGTCCTGTTAGTGATCTATTATGCTAGTAGAACTCCTGAATGAACACCAAATGAATCTATAACCACCACTGAAAAAAGAAGTTGCTAGCCATTGTGTTTGCCTCTAGAAAAGTTTAGATATATCTTATAATAGATACACAATCATAATTTTACTCGGATCATCTCAGGCTTGAGATAACCTGATCTCAAAGAAAAGATGCTATAACCATGATTAATTAGATGGATTTTTACTGTTACAAGAATTTGATATTGAAAATTTTAAGATAAGAAGGATCTTAAAAATATTGTAGCAAGACCATCTGGTCTAAGGATCCTAGTTTAAGATAATGAACCTGTATCAATCAGATAATCTTTTTTAGTATGAAACAATTATTAACAGTTTCACATACAAAGACTCCTTGGTTTGCAAAATATTGTTCAATTACTTAGTCAAGGAGACAAATTCTTGATTGGCTGATTCTAAGAATGAAAAGGATGATCTATTGCTCAAATCAATATTATTTTTTGAAAAGATCCTAAGCTTTTAGAATTTATGCTGATCAATCATTCGTAGATTGTAGTTCCTGAATCTGAACATGGAGTATCTTTAACCAATTTATCATCCCTTGCTTGTTGGAGGACATTTTTTTCTAGTGAAAAACTACGGCCAAATATTGCCAAGAGTGGTTTTTATTGGCCAACATTATTTAAGGATTGCCCATTCTTTTAGTCAGGAGTCTTTTTAAGTTGTCAGCCTCAGGGGAATATTTTCAAAGAAGACATGTGCCTTTGAACCCCATTTTAGTAGTTAGAAATTTTTGATACATGGGGGAATTGAATTTTATGGAACCTTTCCACCTTCCAATGTCATTTTGAATACATTTTGGTAGCTATCGATTATTTCTAAATGGATGAAAGCAATATCAACACGAACCAATGATCATTAAAGTAGTTTAAAATTTATTCAGAAGAATATCTTTTCCAAGTTTTGGATTTCCACGTGCTATCATTAGTGACGAGGTACCCATTTTACAAATCACCAATTTCAAACTTTATTACGAAATATGGGGGACACATAAGAATAGCATACTCCATACCATTCGGCAAATAAGTTGGTCAGTTAGAAGTCTCTTAAATAGGAAAATCAAGAATATTTTACAAAGAACTATTAGGCACTGATCAACAAAGATTGGTCAGACGATTGGATATTGCATTTTATGGGGGCGGGGCGGGCCTTTATAGGGGGGGACAGGGCTTATAAAAACCCCCTATTGGAATGTCTTCCCTATAAGATTAATTCACGGAAAAGCATGTCACCTTTCGGTAGAACTTTGACATAAAGCAATATTAGGCAAATAAGAATAATTAAATTTTAATTTTAAACAAAAAGCTGGTTTCAAATCGGATGTTACAATTGAGTGAATTAGAATAATTAAGGCAAGAAGCTTTATGAAAAATTAAAAATTTTATAAGGAAAAATGAAAGCCTTCCCATGATAAACCATATTTCAAGGGAAAATCTTTGAACCAAATTTCAACAAGTCTGGTATTTTAACTCAAGACTTTGATTTTCCCAGAAAATTAAAATCCAGATGGGGATGGACCTCTATATAGTAACCACGGGTATTCCCACCATGGTGCCAATTAAACTCCATGATCCCAGGACTTAAAATTTCTTAACCGGTAAATGGCTAAAGGCTTAAAAAAAAACAATATCGAAGGATATTCATTAAATCAAACCATTGGACCAAGTATAATTAACAAAACCACAATAAATTAAACTGCATTTTGTCTTGCTGAAGACAATAAACTTAGCACTTGTTGGGAGGCAACCCAATACTTCTTGAATCTAATTTATTCTATTTAGTTTTTTTTCCTTTTAGGCTAAGTTGGAGAAGGACCAAAAAAAAAGTTGGAGAAAAAAAAAATTGGAGAAGGATCATAAGCTTCAAGATCCATGCTAAATAAATAAACATAATTTACACCCTTTTATTTATTTTTTCTCTCCATTGAGGACAATGTCAATTAAGTTGGAGGGTAAAAAATATATATATAAAAATAAATAAATAAATAAATAAAATAATAAAATAAAATTTAAAAAAATTTAAAAAAATAATAAAAATTTATATATAATAATAATCAAACTTTAAAACTATTTTGAAAATTTTTGGATAAATCATATTTTAGGAAAGAGAATCTTAAGCAAAATAAACTAGGAAAAGTAATATAGTTAGAAAGTATTAACTAATAATGGTAGCAAGTTAAGAAGTAGATTACTTGGTCAGACCATTAGCAGCCTACTTAGGTCATTTAAAGGCTAACAGCACTTCTAATTGCACATGCACACTAATGAAGCACAGTAGGTGTTGATTATAAGGCTAATTGAGGATTCAATTATCACTAAAAATTGATGGTTTATATATACCTCAACTAAAGAAACTTGAATTTAAGGAAAGAGCTACCTGCTTAAATAAAAAAAAAAAAGTGCAAAACATAGAGTATATGTGGATTGCCCTAAACTAGAACTCTGCACCTTAAGTCAAGTGTAGAAGTTCACATCAAACGGTGAAGGGAAGGCCAGGATGCTCAGCATAATTTTCAAAAAAAAAAAAAAAAAAGCAGTGTGAAAGCTACCTTAATTCATGCACTTAACTTGGGAGTATATAGAAAAACTAACCAAAATAGGTGATAAAAGAAGATTCGTTTGTCCTTTGAATCAACACCCAAATGCTAAGTTAGTATTCACGAAACCAAGTGCTGAAAATCTTTAGATGAACTCTAAGAAAGTTTTTGATTAATCTACCATGAAAATTTACTTCTTGAAACTCAATACTTAGTTAGTGATACTGTCTAAACTTTTGATCTTAAATCCTAGATTTATTCTTGTGAAGGAAGGATCTCAATGAAAATATGGTAATTGATCTAAATTAAATTCTTTCTTTACTCGAGGACTGAGCAAAGCTTAAGTTGGAGGGTGTGATAAGTACCATAAATTCATCAATAAAAATATTAATTTATTAATTTATTTATATTAATTTTTAAGAATTATTAATCAATTTATATATAATTTTTAAGAAATTCATATTTTTATTAATTAAAAAATTAATTAAAAAATAATAAAAAATTAAAAAATAAAATTTTATAATCTAATGAAAAGAGCTTATTTCTTTTATCGTAACAAAATAAGTTTGGAGCAAAACGGAGCTAAAATAGAAAAGATATGAATTTTTAAAGAAATAAAATAAAAAAATAATATGAAAAAATAACATACGGCTCAAACGGCTCAAGCCGCCATGCCACAGCAGTCGGCGCATCCAAACACATCGAGCCAAGCCAACCAAACCGGTGGGCCAAGCCATCCATGCTAGTCGACTCAAGCTCAGAAGCCATCAGTCGGTCTATAGCACAGTATGGACCACCAGCTCAGCAGACACCAACGAATCAAAGTCCGCCATGTGGTAGACTTAGACCCCTAAAGGGTTTACAAGAAATTCATCGCAGCTCATAGGGCATTTTGGCCTTTTCATCTGTCAATAAAAGGTGCTGATTGGTTGCGGTGCACGATGTGGCCGGTCCACACGGTCCATGGGAACAATAAATGTGCGATCGTGCGGTGGTGGTTGTTTGCGGTCAAGATCGGATGGTCAGTATTTTTTTTTTGATTCAGCTTCAGATTTCACTGCGGATCGCCATCCGGATGGCAGCGCTTGATTCTAGCTTCGATCCGATAGTCCAGAAGGCTCCCAATGGCGATCAAACTCTTAGGCGCATGATCAACGACGTAAATTCCTCCATCAAGCATGATCCAATGGTCAGAAATTGATCCAACCTGATCTAGGCTGATATGCATCCGATTTTGATGATTTTTGGATCATTGGATTTCTATTGAATGATCAAATTTCACAAAACTTACTAGAGTTGTATCAGAGATGTTTTGATTCAAATTTTATTCAGATTTTGATGATTACAAAGGCCATTAGTACCACATTGCCTTCAGAAATAAATATCGAACCCTCCTAGCTCTATAAAAAGGACCCTAAGCCTCTAAGAAATCAAGATCGAGTGGAAGAGAAGCTAAGGTATAGGGTGGAAGCCAAGCTCTGGGTTAAAGGTTGCTTCAAAGCTATAGTGCTGAGAAGAAGAGTCGGTCTTCTATGCCATCTCCACGCCTACGCTAATCTGCAATCTCCTTCTAGTTTTTTCTTTCTTTTTCTTTAATTTCTTGTATTAAAATTTTAAATTTTCTTTAATATTTTGTATTTAAATTTTTCATCTGAGTTTTAAATTTAATAAAGAAAGTTTCATTATTTTTTTCAATTCTAGCTCTTTAAATTAATTATTCTTTATTATTTTTTAATTTTATTGCAAGTAGTTGCTAAGATCTAAATAGTAGATCTTAGTACCAAATTTATTTTTGCATAATTCAAATTCTACTTTTATTTATAAATCTATTTTCCAACTTTAATTTTTTTAAAAAAACTTTTCTTTTCTTTTCTTTAAAAAAAATAAAAAAATAATAATAATAAAAGAATCAAAGATTTTAGAAATAAATCATTGCCTCTTTATGGATTCGATCCGACTCACTACTCTCTTCATAATTTTTAATTAAATTAAAAAGTAAAGAGTCGGATTTAAATAGATAAACATGGTGTCTTAACGACAACATCGCGATCCTATCACCAAACGACCTAGGGATAGTCCAAACGATAGGTATTTATGGCACTTGAAATTAGGTCATATAGTAGAAGATAAGATCAACAAATTGGAAAAAAATGGGCTATTGAGTCTGTTGACTTCTAAGTCATATCCAACTTGTGAATCTTGTCTTCAAGGCAAAATGACTAAACTCCCTTTTGTAGGACATGGGGAAAGGGCCACAGATCTCCTTGCCCTAGTACATACTGATGTGTGCGGCCCATTTGATGTGCCGGCTAGAGGCAATTTTGTCTACTTCATTACCTTTACCGATGATCTGTCTAGGTATGGGTATGTGTATCTTATGAGACACAAGTCTGAAGCTTTTGAAAAGTTCAAAGAATTCAGACATGAAGTAGAAAAATAAACTAAAAAATCCCATTAAGGTTCTTCGATCAGATCGAGGAAGGTGAATACCTTAGCCGAAAATTCCTAGACTATCTCAAGAAAAATGGCATAGTCTCTCAATGGACTCCACCAGGAACACCTCAACTCAACGAAATTTCAGAATGGAGAAATCGGACTCTATTGGATATGGTTCGATCCATGATGAGCTTCACAGACCTTCCTGATTTTCTTTGGGGACACTCATTGTTAACTTCAATTTATCTACTGAATAGGGTTCCCTCTAAAACCGTTCCTACCACACCGTATGAGATATGGCACGGTAAGAAACCAAGTCTGAGTCATCTCAGAATTTGGGGTTGTCCAGCTCATGTCAAAAGACAACAAGCGCACAAGTTAGAGTTTAGGTCCTTCAGAGCTCGATTCATAGGATATCCTAAAGAGTCATTAGGATACTATTTCTACATTCCAGAAGACCACAATGTGATTGTGAGTCGACATGCCATCTTTCTTGAAAAATAGTTTATTCAAGATAGCGGCATTAAAAAGCAGATTAAGCTTGATGAGAAAGTCTCACAAGTACAACGAGCTAAGGACCAATTGGAACCAAATCAGGTTGAGCCAATAAGAACACTACCTCCTCCACCTCGTAGATCGGAAAGAGTTTTCCCGTCCCCCTGAAAGATACTTAGGTATTATTTCAGAGGAAGTAGAGAAAATGTTCCTCGTAGGTAATGGTGCTCATGGTGATGATCCCAAAACCTACAACGAGGCGATATCAGATATCGACTCCGAGAAATGGCTAGAGGCAATGCAGTCAGAAATTGACTCGATGCACTCAAACCAAGTCTGGACCTTGGTAGATCCACCAGAAGGTATAGTACCTATTGGGTGTAAATGGATCTTCAAGAGAAAGATTGGTGCAGATGGAAATGTGGAGACATTCAAGGCTAGACTAGTGGCAAAAGGTTATAGTCAACGCGAAGGCATTGACTATCAGGATACCTTTTCCCCAGTGGCTATGCTAAAATCCATCCGCACATTGCTTGCCATTGCAGCCTATTTCGATTATGAAATATGGCAAATGGATGTGAAAATGGCATTCTTAAATGGATATCTTGAGGAAGATATCTATATGGAACAGCCGCTAGGTTTCACATCCAGTGATACTGATCACAAGGTTTGCAAGCTGCAAAGGTCCATATATGGACTTAAGCAAGCATCTCGGAGCTGGAACACTCGTTTCAATGATGTGATCAAAAAGTTTGGTTTCATCAAAAATGAAGAGGAACCATGTGTCTTTCAAAAAGGTCAGTGGGAGCACTGTTGTCTTCCTCGTATTGTACGTGGATGACATCCTCCTTATTGGGAATGATATTCCCATGTTGACGACAGTCAAAATATGGTTGTCCAAGGAATTCTCCATGAAAGACCTAGGTGAAGCATCCTTTATTCTAGGAATTAAGGTCTATAGGGATAGACCGAATAGGATGCTAGGACTTTCACAGAAGATGTACATAGAGGAAAGTACTAAAGAGGTTTAGTATGGAAAACTCTAAGAGGGGATTAATACCCTTCAGACATGGTATTCATCTTTCCAAGAAGATGTGCCCTAGCACACCTGAGGAAATAGAACGCATGAGCAAGATCCCTTATGCTTCTGCAATAGGGAGCCTCATGTATGCCATGCTATGTACACGACCTGATATAGCCCATGCTGTGAGTGTCACAAGCAGATATCAGTCAAATCCAGGTGAAGAACACTGGACTTCTGTGAAATGTATCCTTAAGTACTTGAGAAGAACTAAGGATATGATGTTGGTCTTTGGTAATGGAGAACTCCAAGTCCAGGGATACACAGACTCGGATTTCATGTCCGATATAGATGATCGAAAGTCGACATCTGGAGTCTGTTTGTGTGCAATGGTGGTGCTGTCAGCTGGAAGAGTTCCAAGCAAACCGTGATAGCAGATTCCACCATGGAAGCAGAATATATCGCTGCATCAGAGGCTGCGAAGGAAGCATTCTGGTACAAGAAGTTTGCTGCAGAAATTGGAGTAATGCCATCAGATGCCATTCCTCTCTTTACTGCGACAACAATGGCGCCATAGCCCTTGCTAAGGAGCCGAGGTCTCACCAGAAATCCAAGCACATTGAGCGGCGATACCACCTCATCCGCGATTACCTCGAGAAGGGTTACGTCGAGGTCAAGAGAGTCGACTCCACAGATAATGTGGCAGACCCACTTACAAAGCCGTTGGGCCAGCAGAAGATCGAAGCCCACCTTGAGAAGATGGGACTTAGACTTGTAGCCAATTGGCTTTAGGACAAGTGGGAGATTGTTAGATATATGTGCCCTAGAAGCCAGAATTGGCTGACACTTGTAATACACTTCTAGGGGCAAAATTATAATTTTGACTATAATCAATAAAATGGGTTATTTTCTATCACATATGTGTATTTAGTGTCTGTGATACATCCTTTGAGTTAATGGTAATGATAATTCATATTTTCAAGAGTTGAAAATTTAAGACATGAATAATCATTATTAACTCATAAAATGCTCCCGACCATAGGATCATCACGAGGATGGTGATTGATCCGAAAGGTTGGTGTACAATCGCTTCTCTTTAGTAGATGAGTCTTGAGTCTATGGTGTGGAGACACCGGAGCGAGAGTATAGGTACTCGTTAGAGAACGAGGGCACTGAGCGTGACCACCTCGAGTAGTCATTAGGAAGTCTACCTTCTCGTCAATGACTGACTCGATGCTGCAGTAGTGTGTCTGGTTCTTTGACCTGAGGTGCATCGGCAGTTCACCTTGAGGGTGTTATAGTTTGACTACACCATTACTCGGTCTCCTAGCCATATCGGAAATCCTGAGGTGTATGTTGGCTATAGCATGTTCATTGTAGGAACTGGATTGCATCAAGATGGAATCTATCTACCTCGGTGGTAGAGGAGCAGCCCTATGATGATCATGAGAATCAAGTCCAGAAGCCCATGGCCATGGCAGAGTGAAATAATAGAAAGAGTTTCTATTTAGATTTTCACATCATGGACTTGAATCGAATGATTACATCATATGACAGAAACTTAGGGTTTGACGAGTTCACCTTAACCCTAATCTGATCGGGGCTCAAGATAGAAGAACTTAATCACACAGGTAGCTGCACCAAGAGGTTCGCATTCAGCTCTGATGGGTTGCCACCATATACTGCTAGGTGTCACTGGTGGATTTTGGGAGCAATTAGAATGATTTAGATGATCGATCATTCTAGCTGTTCGAATCAGAAGAGTTCTGATCCATCGAAAGGAGTTTCGATGATGTCGATGATAGAGATCATGACATATCCCATTACCATACAGAACTGAACCTAACTGGGTCACACAAACAAGGGTTTGAATCTGGTGATCATCAATTGAACTGATCCAGTTCAATTGATCTGAATGAGATTCAATTAGGTTCAAGAAAATCGTGCTAGCACTCGATTGAACCTAACGTTCTTCTTTTACTATCATAAATAAGTTGTCCTGACTGAGCCAAAGGAGTTTGTGCTCGAATCAGAGGCCTTCACTATGGTCTGACTGGAGCCTTGTCCAGTCAGAAAAGGGTTGTCTTATTTTGTAAGACAATTACCTACCATTTTTGGTCACCTGCCATTTCTTGTCCTTTGACTTTGGTCAAAAGTCTGACCTTTGACTGGTCAAATGTTGACCATTGATACTTTGACTTTTGTCCACATGTCATGCACCTATTGGAGAGCTGGTGGGGGCCTGTCCCCCTGCCAGAAAGCTGGCAAGGAGGAGGGCGCACGCCAAGGGTGGCGTGTGCCCAAGCAGGAGGCGCCCAAGGAGTCCCTTGTTGGACAGGGACTCCATCTCCTTTTGGATTCCGAATTAGACTTCTCCTAAGAACCAAGTTTGACTGGTCTTAGGCACCATCTAAGGAGGAATCCAAGGGACTCTATTTCCACCAATCAGATTTAGATCTGATTTCACAAAGGGTTGTGATTGGTTGGGAAGAAGAGGAGTTGGATCATGCATAGTCTATAAATAAGACCCTGCGCCCAACTCAAAAAGAAGAATAATTCTCCATGCCCCAAGGCTGCCTCTCTCCTCCTCCTCCATGCCAAGACCATCTTCTCCCTCTCCTCTCCATGCCCAAAGTAGTTTGGGATCCAAGTTGGTGCAATCCAGATGAGAGAAAGGCGATGGAAAGCTAGAAGGCTGCGCTGCTGCAAAGGACAACTGCTGATCTTCGAAAGGTATTTTGAAGATCCTCCAAATCAGATTCCAGATCTAATTTTTGGAGATATGATAGAGAAGAAGAGGATCTTTAGATCCAACCCAAGTGGATACCGGTAGAGGCCAGGCACTTGCGTGGCTAGATCCAGAACCTTCCGCTGCTTATAGGATCATCAATGGGTAATAGGATTATCCTACATCAAGGTAAATTAAATTTGATTTAATTTTTATAGATTTTATTTTTATTATTAAAATAATAAAAATTAGATCTAAAATATCCTAGATCTGATTAGATCAAAAAAAAAAAATGAAATATATCTCTTGATTCGATCAGATCTGAACGAACCTGGTCCGAGAAATCAAGATTTTTCTTCACTTGAAGGGTTGCGTCCTTACCCTCGAGGTCCTCCACTCATCCTTCAACCTCATCTATTTAGGCCTCGCACTTCCATAGTTGATTGTTGGTGGAGATAATCAGAGATGCAATCCATAGCCCTTGCAGGGAATCATCAACTGGAAGTGCTCCACCCATTGCCATGCCTCCTCCTGAGGCAGGATTGGGATCCAAGGTTGAGGATGATGAATCCCCCATTCCCACCATGAATGCGATGTAGAGATCATCTTCTTTATTTTTGGTATCGCTCTAATACCAACTATCACATACGAAGGGATCTCAGAGCAAATCCCAATAACGTGCGACTCGATCAGCTCTTCATAGGGTAGAAGCGAATCGATCAGCATCCCTAGCATGGAAACCTAGTCTCTATGACTTAGGCCATGCCCAACAATAATAGAACACAACAAAATGCAACACCAGAAAATACCATGAAGAAAAAAAAGAAATAAGGAAAAGAGAATTTTTATTAAATAACCACTCGCTAGTTTACAATAAAAGCTCTTCTGATCTCTCGATCTCTCACAGATACAAGAGGATCCTTAGATGATCTCTTTCTTTCCCTCTCTCTCTCTTGATCTCCAACCCCATCCTTGAGTGTCCTTTTACATAGGAACAAGCCCAGGTTATAAATCCCTCACAAACTCAACTCTCTAGGTACAAGATGAGGATAAACTCAAAATCCTCGTTCTCGCAGGACTCTATGTAGTTAGATAAAACTATCAAGTTTGTGACCCAAACGAACTGGGATTGCAATGAAACTTAATCCGTTGGATTTGGAATGAAAAATTCTTTAAGGTAATGCCTTACCCACTTTGAAATGACTTCTATGGAGTTCCCAGAATGTCACACAAAGTTGCATAGGTAAACTGCATTCTGTTATGCCTCATTGCACTAGCTTTTTTGCTGGCCAATGTACATCTTGAGACATGTGACCCCAGCCCCATTCTCTTGAGTACTTCTTGTAGATCTTGCACACATTTCCCTAGATAATTCTAGGGCTCAGATTTGGTCTCCAAGTTGCCCAAATCTTAAGAGAGTTTAGTCAGACCTTGAACCCGTCCAGCGATCCGATCTGATTTGCCCCTTGACCCGTGTCCGTTCCAGCCCCTATTCGAGTAGCTGTGACACTTGCACCCTTTCCTCCGAGGACCTCTCCTTAATCCGAGTTCAATATGGGGTCCCCTCCAAGTATGAACTGAAACTTCTTGGATCGGAGAGTCGAGCTTGTGCTCCTCCTTCAATTTGATTATGCTTGTACATAGAGGCTCTCCATGATCGGTTAAGACTTCCCATTCCTCTTTTTGTCACTAAACTCTTTCATTTTCCAAACATTTTTCTTGCTTCAATTGTGTTGAATTCCTTTCATTTTATAATAGGGTTTCTTATGCTTTGCCTTTTGGCCGATGTCCAACCCTCCATCTTCTTATTCTAAACTTTCTTCATCTTTAAGCATCATCCCTCTACCAAAGACTGGTGGTATATCTCATCCCAATTTGGCAAGAAGAGCTTGCTTAAAGGTCCCCTTCCTCCATTCGTAACAGGAAGGAAAAATTTTTCTTGGTGTCTTATCCTTCAATCAAGTTGAGGCTTCCCCCTTAGGGCCAATTGAGAGACTCAGTCTGTAGGCTTCAGGATTAGAATAGGAAGATCTTGATTTTGCCAATACCCTCAAAAATTATAAAGCCCCTCTACTAACTATTCTGGCATATGATAAGATCCTGTACAACCTCGACCAAAGTCCTGTTGACCCTGCAGGTACTAACATGCGCTCTTGGTATTTACCTATTTTTTCTAACTTCAGCCTATCCATCTTTTGCAGAAATGACTCCAGATGAGTTGAAGCAGCTGACAAAAGGACTTCGGGCCCAGAAAAGGAAGGACAACACTCTCGAGGAGGCATCTAAGCAAACAAAGGTTGGAGAATCAAGCTTGTTGTCTCGGCCCCAGAGGTCCCTACTTCAGAAGTTGAACCATGCCTATTGACCTCGAGCCTACCCATTGAGGTCATTGTTCCACACCTCCTATAGAAAAGGAGGTGGAGAACAGAAGGAAGAAAACTATCGCCAAGAAAGTTTGGAAGAACTCTAGCAAATCTAGTAGCAATAATGCTGATTCGGACTGAGCCTCCCTAGATGACTGGGGAGTCATTCAGCATGGAGGGCTGCATCATCCTGAAGATAATAGAGAGGATCCTTTGACTGATGACCAAGAAAGAAAGAAAGACTCCTTCGCAGCCTTCATCGAGGTAATCTATTCTTTCTTTTTGTACTTAGCTGAATAAATGTATGTTCCAAATAGTAATGTTTATGCTACTGCTTGTAGTTGGGGCACCACCTTTTTGTGAATGTGGAGGCAGTCAATCTCCATAAGGCCAAGGTTTCAAAGGTTGTGAAGGCGGTCGAAGAATACAAGTCCGAAGTTGAACATTTGAAGGAGACTCATTCTACCAAGGTTGGGCACCTTAAAAGACACTTAAGAGAGAAGAACAGGCGGTTGCATAGTTGAAGGCTACATTAGCTTTGGAAGAAGAGAAGAGAAAGAGGGCTGAAGCCAAAATCGTCAAAGAGAGGAGGTGGGTTGCTGAAGCCGAGGAGCAAGCCATTTTGTCCTTCAAGTCTTTGAAGGAGTTGGAAGGCATCAAAATAGCATTTTCTTAAGAAGCCTTCAGCAAAGGATTCGATCTCTGCCAGTAGAAGGTTGTTGAGAAGTTTCCTAAGCTAGACTTGTTGTAACCAGATGGCTGCTCTGATACCAATCTGTTGGGAACAATCCTAGCAACAAGGATTTGAGAAAAGGGATGGTCATTATGTTGAATCCCTAGCAAACCCTAGGCATGGAGAGAAGGGAGAGAACAAGAGAGGAAGAGAGATTTTCAGGAAGAAAAGGCTTGTATTGATTCCATGCTTAGTTTACAAAACTCAGTACAGAGTATATATACCTAGTCAAATAAGATCCAACCTAAAAAACTCTCCTAGCTAACTAATATGATGTACTCCTCGAGCCCATGTACACCCATCTCCCATGCACACACCCATTGAACAAATTCTAGTCCAATCTATAGGTTAGCTCCCTTAGGATCTTACAAACTAAGGCCTTAAGTCCCTAGGATTAAATCCAATCCTAGGCCAGAATAGAAACTATATTCTATTCTATTCACTGCTCGAGCTGGCTCGATTAGCAATCGAGTCAGCTCGACGGTGATGTCTCCTATGAGTGCTCGAATCATCACTCTCTATTCTACTGCCAAGCTGGCTCTCTCAGGGTTTGAGCTGGCTCAATTTTCACTCAAGCTGACTCTAATAGGAACTGAGCTAGCCCTTCCAGCGTATCAGTCTAATATACTTTCTAGACTTCTACTCGAGCCAGCACTCTCAGAATTTGAGCTGGCTCGTCTTTAGCTCGGGCTGGCTCTTCTACAGCTTGGGCTAGCTTTTCTGACAAGATCCAAACCAGTTCTTCTGAAGCATTCACCAAAGCTTTTCAATAGTTGATTCCATTTACTCCTTGCTCTCTTTTCACCTGCTTTCAAGGCTTGAGAGCACCATACTTGAGCTCACAATCTCCACCTTGGTGCTTTCAAGTCCTTGTGAACTCAACTCTATCTGACAATTTCATTAATATCATGCAATTATAAAAGCTATTTTGTGGAAGTATCTTTATGAGCACATCAGCTGGATTCTCCTTAGTGTGAACCTTTACTAGCTCCACTTCACCATCCTCCACTAGCTCTCTGATTCTATGGTATCTGATATCAATGTGTTTGGTCCTCGCATGATACACAGAATTCTTTGTGAGCAATAAAGCACTCTGACTGTCATAATGCATCCTGACTGCATCCTATGGAAATCTCATCCCCAGCACCAAGCCCTTCAACCATAGAGCTTTCTTTGCTGCCTTCGTGATGCCAATGTACTTCGCTTTAGTAGTGGATAAGGCCGTAATTGGTTGCAAGCATGATCTTCATGAGACTGAACCTCCATACAAGTTGAATACAAAATCTATAGTTAAATGCTGAGTATCCACATCTCCACCAAAATCTAGATCCATAAATTCCTATATTAGCCCTTGAGCCTCTTTAGATATGTTAGGATGTTCCTTAGCACCTTCCCGCTGACCATAGCAGATGCTAATCCAAACTGAACCTGCCAAATATCTGAAGATACCCTTCAATGCTCTCCAGTACTCTTTTCTAGGCTGAGCCATAAACTTGCTCACCTGACTCACTGCATGGGCTAAATTTGGCCTACAACATACCATAGAGTACATAATACTTCCCACACTAGAAGCATATGAAATCTTTTCAATCTCCTGAACCTCCATCTCAGTCTGTGGTGACATGGTCTTAAAGAGTCTAACATGCCTAACAAGTGGCAACTCTACTGGTTTAGCATCCTTCATACTAAACTTCTCTAAGATCTTCTTGATGTATCCTTCCTGAGATAGATGTAGTAGCCTCTTAGCTCTATCTCTGACAATTTTCATACCAAGGATCTTCTTTGCAGGCCCCAAGTTCTTCATCTCAAATTTTTGAAATAAAGCTTCTTTCAACTCCTACACAACTTCCTTACTCTTGCATGCTATCAGCATGTCATCTACATACAAGAGTAAGTATAACCAAGATCCATCTTCTAGAGACCTCACATATACACACGGATCATGATCGCACCTGAAAAGTCCAATACCTCTCACATAAGTGTCAAACCGCTTGTACCACTATATAGGAGATTGCTTCAATCCGTACCATGATTTCTTCAGTAAACAGACCTCTCCCTCTAATTCAAGCTCTCTGAAGCCCTATGGCTTCTCCATGTATATGTTCTCCTCCAAATCCCCATGGAGGAATGATGTCTTAAAGTCCATTTGCTCCAGTTCCAAATCATGAGCAGCAACTATGCTGAACATCACTCTGATGGACATATGTCTTACAACTGGAGAGAAGACTTCTGAGTAATCAATTTCTTCTCTCTATGAGTACCCTTTAGCTATCAGTCTAGTCTTGTACCTCACTCCATCTTGCTCTGAAGGTACCTCTTTTCTGATGAAAACCCATTTGGAGCCAATGGGTCGAGCATCATCTGATAGATCCACTGGCTGTCATGTCTGATTCTTCTTGAGAGACTTCAATCCTTCCATCATGGCTTGCATCCATGACTCTCGATTTGAACTGTCCATAGCCTCCTCAAAACTCTCATCAATGCCATATCGCACCAGTTTGTGAATAGTGTGCTTTGGCTTGTGCAGTGCCACTTTTCTTATGGTATCCTGCAAGTCTACTGCCTGTGGCTGTCTCTGCACTTCTCCCAGGATGGATCGCTCTCCATGCTGGTCCTTTATAGGTGTATCACCATACCTACCTAACTCCACCTCAAACTGAACATGACCCAAGGTTGATGTTGAGGGCAAATCACCTATATCCGAGAGCTTTTCTATGCCGTCCTGTGTTGTCTTCACAACTCTATCTATACTTTCTGACTTCAACACGATGCTCTTTTTAACAAATATCACATTCCAACTAATGACACACCTCTAAGAATGTGAATCCCATAGCAAGAAATCCTTCACATCTTATGAAAATCTGATGAATATCATCTTCTATGACTTTAAGTCCAACTTGCTTCTATCGGCTTCTTCTACCAAAGCATATGTAGGATAGCCGAACATCTTTAGGTGGCCAAGCTCCACCTTCTTTCCATTCTAGACAGCCTTTGAAAGTCCTCCATTCAATTTTCTATGGGAAGACCTATTCACAAGGAAACATGCATAAATAAGAGCATCATCCCAAAATGATTTGGGTAGTGTTGCATGCAACCTCAAACTTCTGGCCTTTTCTATCAGTGTCTAATTCATCCTCTCCATGAAACCATTCTGTCAAGGGGTCATCTTCACTGTGTAATGGTATTTTATTCCATTTTTGTTACAGTATCTTCTGAATGCTAGGCTGGTGTATTTTCCTCCATTATCAAACCTTAAATACTTCACTGCCTATTTCCTTCTCCACCTCAGGTCTCCAGATTTTAAATCAAATAAAAATATATGATTTTTTTCTCATCAGATAGATCCATACCTTTTCGGAGAAATCATCTATAAAGATGACAAAATATCTCGCTCCAGTTCAAGATGCAATAGGTGTCGGTCCCTATGCGTCTGAGTGAACAAGCTTCAAAACAGCTTTACTCTGCTTGGTACTACTGACAAATAAAATTCTGTGTTGTTTGCCATAGATACAAGGCTCACATATGTCATATCCTTTCTTTCTGATTGCTGGAATCAGACCTCTCCTACTCAACTCTATGAGCCTCCTATCACTCAAGTGACCCATATGATGTCATCTCGTTCTTTTCTGATTACTGAAATCAGACCTCTCCTACTCAACTCTGTGAGCCTCTTGTCACTTAAGTGACCCATACGATAGTGCCACAGCTTGTAGACTAGCTGCTCCTCCTGTACTACTATAGACACCTCCACACTTCTATAACCACTGAGCCCTCCATCCTGTATAGGTTGTTGCTCAGTCTTCTTCCTTTCATCACCACCAATGCATCCTTGAAAATCCTCAAACACCTGCTGCCTGGCTAACAACTAAAAGCATATCCCTATTCTTCCAAACAACCTAAGGATATCAAGTTCTTCTTCAATTCTGGTACATGCTTCACATTACTGAGTGTTTGTATAACACCATCATACATCCTCACTCTAACTATACCAATAGCAGCAACTTTACATTAGTGATCATATCCAAGACTTACACTCCCTCCATCAGATCTTTCATAAGATAAGAACCACTCTCAATGTGCGGTGTAATGGTAGGAACATGTTGAATCCAATATCCAGTGATTGTCCAACTCTGCTACTCCATCTGATACTACCAGTATATCTTCTCCACTATCTTTAGATGATAGAGCACCACTCCCATTGGTTGATCCACCCTTAGAAGTACCCTTTTCCTTTTCATTCTTCAAAAGTGGGCAATTTCTTCTAATATGACCAGATTGATGATACTTGTAGCATTTTCAAGCCTTCTAATTTTTTCGAGAATTTGATCTATCTTTAGATTTAGCTCGAGTCCTCTCCTTAGGCCTTTCTTATCTCTCATTCATAGAAAGCACCTCTAAATTAGGATTTTCTCTAACTAGCCTCTCTCGCTACTCGTTGGACCTGAGAATTCCAATCACTTTTTTGAAGTTTAATGTCTCCTTTCCATACACCAGAGTAGTAATGAGACCATCATGCTGCTGGCAGTGAATACAACAACAGGAGAGCTCTATCCTCCTCATCCATCTTCACATCAAGGCTCATAATATCTAAGCAAACTTGATTGAACTTCTGGATGTGGAAAACTAGGTCTCCTTCTTCGGACATCCGCAAACTGTATAGCTGCTTCTTCAATCACAGCTTGTTTGCAATGTTCTTGCCTATATATATATTCTCTAGTTTCTGCCAAAGTTCCTTTGGTGTGGCTTCCATGTTAATCTCTGATAGAACTTCATCAGCAAGGTACATACGAATTATACTGAAGGCTATCTCTTCAAGTTTCTCCCACTCTTCAATAGAAATCTTTTCTGATCTTTCGCGAGTCAAGATCTTGTAGATTCTATTATGCACCAGTAGATCCTTTGTCCTTTGCTACCAAAGGCTGAAGTTATCCTTGCCATCAAACTTTTCAAAGTCCACCTTGATGGTACTCGATCCCATCCCAACCATATTCCAATAACCAAATACAAAAGAGAATAAATTATGTTCAAAGGAATCTGTTTAGCACCTTACCACAACCTCAGGCGAAGCTTTAACCTTTTCTCCATCAGATCTAACACTAAGGCTTTGATACCAATTATTGTAACTAGATGGCCACTTTGATATCAATCTGTTGGGAATAATTCTTGCTACTCGATGATTGCGGAAACAACAACAAGGATTTGAGAAAAGGGATGGCTGTACTGTTGAAACCCTAGCAAACCCTAGGTATGGCGAGAAGGAAGAGAACAAGAGAGGAAGAAAGATTTTCAGGGAGAAAAGACTTATATTGATTCCATGCTTAGTTTACAAAACTCAGTACCGAGTATATATACCTAGTCAAATAAGATCCAACCTAAAAAACTCTCCTAGCTAATCTAATGTGATGCACTCCCCGAGCCCTTGTACACCCATCTCCCATACACACACCCATTAAACAAATCCCAGTCCAATCCATAGGTTAGTCTCCTTAGGATCTTACAAACCAAGGCCCTAAGTCCTTAGGATTAAATCCAATCCCAGGCCAGAATAAAAACTATGTTCTATTCTATTCATTGCTCAAGCTAGCTCGGTTAGCAATCAAGTCGGCTCGATGGTGATGTCTCCTGTGAGTGCTTGAATCACCACTCTCTATTCTACTACTTGAGCTAGCTCTCTCAGGGTTCGAGCTAGCTTGATTTCCACTTGGACTGGCTCTGACAAGAATCAAGCTAGTTCTTCTAGCATATCAACCTGATACACTTTCTGGACTTCTGCTCGAGCAAGCTCTCTTAGAATTCAAGCTAGCTCATCTTCAGCTCGGGCTGGCTCTTCTGCAACTCGGGCTGGCTCTTCTGACAGGATCCAAGCTAGCTCTTTTGAAGCATTCATTGAAACTTTTCGATGGTTGATTCCATTCGCTCCATTCTATCTTTCCACCTACTTTCAAGGCTTAAGAGCACCATACCTAAGCTCACAAGACTTCGGCCTTCTATTGGGAGATTCTTCTGATGACGAGATGGAGTCTTCTATAATTGGAGCCGATCTTCCTCCCGTCGAGCCTGCTTTTGATGCCCCTACTCCACCAAGGAGTCAGAAACTGTAGAGGACATGTAGAGCTCTTTTGCTACCCCAACCCCAGAGGTCGAAGACCTCTGCCAATTGTATTGTTTCTTTCTCTTTTACATTTCATGTACTTAAATTTTTCAATCAATAAAATTAAATTTCTTCTTTTTCATACCACTATGTGTTGTGATATGCCAACAATTTAGAACACGACATGCAAGTACTACCATAGCCACAGTCATGGGGTGAAGCTATGTCGCTACCTCAGGCTATTCTCCTAAAAGCTCACATTAAAGAATTGAGGAAGAAAGTTCGGCACGTCAACAAGCAATTGAAGAAAATAGAAGATAAACTTTAGAAATCGAAAAACAACTATGCCATTGCCTCGACCGAAATTAATCATCTTTGTCAAGCTTTCAAGCAGGCCTTCAAAGAGTACACTACCAAAAAAATATAACTCGACTGAAGAGATTGAGTCGACATCTAAGCGAGCTAGTGAGAAGTCCCGAAGCTTGACTGCCAAAATCTATTCTCTTGACATCGAGCTCTGAGAGGTGAAAGAAAAAATTCAACAGTTAGAGAGGGGCTCGACCTAGGCTCAAAATCAAGAAGATATGGCTGGAATTGGTTGAAGAAGTTATTCGATCTCTAGAAATAGTTGCACACAGCCAAGGGGGCGTATGACACCTATAGACTTGGCTAGTGTGACCAGATTATCGAACCCAAGCAAAAACTTCGGACAGCCAAAGATGAAGTAACTCGACTTTGGAAGCAACTAGTAGATATAGCTCAAATTGGTCCAAGCATAGATTCAAGTGAAGCGACATCTCTAAAGAGTACACTTGTGTCATGTACGAAGGGATCTCAGAGCAAATCCAAACAACATACAGCTCAATCAGCTCTTCACAGGGTAGAAGAGAACCGATCAGCCTCCCTAGTATGGAAACCTAGTCTCTATGACTTAGGCCATGCCCAATAATAATAGAACATAGTGGAATGTGACACCAGGAAACACCATGAAGAAGAAGAAGAAATAAGAAGAAGAGAACTTTTATTAAATAACCACTCGCTGGTTTACAATAGAAGCTCTCTCGATCTCTCGATCTCTCACAGATATAAGAGGATCCTTAGATGATCTCTTTCTTTCCCTCTCTCTCTCTTGATCTATAACCCCATCCTTGAGTGTCCTTTTATATAGGAACAACCGCAAGTTACAAGTCCCTCACAAACTCAACTCTCTAAGTACAAGATAGGGATAAACTCAGAATCCCCATTCTCGTAGGACTCTGCATAGTTAGATAAAACTGCAAAGTTCGTGACTCAAACGAACTCAAATTGCAACGAACCTTGATCCGCTAGATTCAAAACAAAAAATCCTTTAAGATAATGCCTTACTCACTTTGAACCAACTTCTGTGGGATTCCCAGAATGTCACACAAAGTTGCATGGGTAAACTGCATTCTGTTATGCCTCATTGCACTAGCTTCTTTGCTGATCAATGTACATCTTGAGACATGTGCCCCCAGCCCCATTCTATTGAGTACTCCTTGTAGATCTTGTACACATTTCCCCAGGTAATTCTAGGGCTCAAATTTGGTCTCCAAGTTGTCCAAATCTTAAGAGAGTGTAGTCAGACCTCGAACCCATCTAGCGATCCGATCTAGTTTGCACCTTGACCTGTGTCCGATCCAGCCCCAATTCGAGGAGCCGTGACACCCTCCCCCACCTAAGCCGAAGTCGGCCCCAATAAGGCAAGGTGATACCTGTTGATGATGTCTTCAAACTGCCATAGTTCATCACCATACTCCCAACTCGCTTCTGAGTCTACTTCTCCACTCCATCAGACTAAACACTGCACCCGACTGCCCTTCTTCTTATCCACCTTGATTTCAAAAATCTTCTTGGTATAATGAACTCTTACGGCCATTGGAGCTCTCCTACTTTGAGCCCGAGAAGGGTCAGCTGTGTCTTCTTTGAATGGCTTCAACAGAGACACATGGAATAACGGATGCACTTTCAGCTTGGAAGGCAGTGACAATCGGTACATAGTCTCTCCAATTTGATGGATGATGATGAAGGGGCCTTCATACCTCCTCGCAAGTGCTTTATAGTAACCCAAGTTTAATCTCATGTGATGGTAGAGTTTCACCAATACCTGATCACCAATCTGAAACTTAGCTACACGTCGCTTTATGTCAGTCCACTTCTTCATCCATTTGGTCGCCTTCAACAAGGAGACTTGAACCAAATCTGTATCCTCCTTCAGATCCCTCATGAACCTATAGGCGGTTGGGATACATCCCACATAGTTCGCTACGGTACTCCCTGGAGTGCCTAGTTGCTGTCCTGTTATCACCTCAAATGGTGATTTACTGGTCGACTCAGATCACTGCAAGTTGTAACTGAATTGGGCATCATCCAAGAGTCACACCCAATCCCACTGGTTGGCATTCACATAGTGCCTCAAATACATCTCCAGTAATGCATTTGTTCATTTTGTTTGGCCATCAGTCTGGGCGTGGAAAGCCGTGGATATCTTTAGCTTTATTTTGAATATCCGAAATAACATGGTCCAGAATCTTCCCGTGAAGTGAGCATCATGATTAGAAACAATGCTCCATGATATCCCCTAATATTTCACCATATATATGAAGAACAACCATGCCACATCCTCCGCATGGCAAGTAGTAGGTGCTAGAATGAAGACTCCATACTTCAAGAAGCGATCCACCACTACTATGATGGAGCTATACCCTTCTTACCACCCAATGATGAAGTCCACGAAAATGCTCTCCCATGGATGCTCTGGTGCAGGCAATGGCTCCAACAACCCCACGGGCTACTGATGTTCAACCTTGTCTTGTTGGCATACTAAACAAGTGCGAACATACCCCTCGATGTCATCTCGCATATTTGGCCAATAGTAGCTATGTTCTACAAGAGCTTAGGTCCGATGCACCCCCTGATGTCCTGCCCACATAGAATCATGATGCTCTCGCAGCACCTCATGCCTCAGCCCTCCGCCTAAAGGCACATAGACATGCCATCCCCATGTCAAAATCAGCCCACCTTTGGTCCAAAAATAGTGCACCATGCCATCCTTGATGAGTTCAACCATGGATGTGACCCATGGATCCTTCTCCATCTCAGTCTTGACCCACTCCATTAAGTCACTTGTTGGTCCGAAAGTGGAAGAAACCACAGCCAACTGTGCCTTTCTACTTAAGGCATCAGGAACCGAATTGGTTCGGCCTAGCTTATACTCGATGTGGAAATCAAATTTAATGAGAAATTGCTACCATCTCACTTGCTTTGGGGTGAGATTTGGCTGGGTTTGGAAGTAGCTTGTGGCCACGTTGTCCGTGCACACCACAAACTTGGATCTGAGGCGGTAATGGTGCCAGGTTCTAAGGCAATGCACAACTACTATCATCTCCTTCTCAAGAATTGTATACCTGCACTCGGTGACATTCAACTTTCAACTCTTGTAGGCCACTGGGTGTCTTTCCTGCAATAGCACCCCTCCAATGGCAAAATCTGATGCATCGATATGAACTTTGAAAGGAATTGAGAAGTCCGATAGCATGAGGACCGACTCTCCTATGACCATCTGCTTGAGATGATGGAACGCCTCCTGACATTGATCCAACCACCGCCATGGTCGACCCTTCTTCAATAAATCTATCAATGGAGCACATAACTTCGAATATCCCATGATGAACCTCCTATAATAATTTGCCAAACCAAGAAAAGAGCGTAAGTGTGTAACACATGTAGGTACCTCCCACTCGACTATGGCTGAAATCTTGGAGGGATCCATCATGAGCTTTCCATCCCCAATGATGTGCCGGAGGAATGACACCCTCTGTTGCGCAAACACGCACTTCTCCTTCTTCACAAAGAGCTAGTGTTGTCGTAGGGTGGAGAAGACTTGCCTCAAGTGCGCCACATACTCGTCCAACATCTGGCTTTAGACAATAATATCATCCAAGTATACTACCACAAATTTATCGATAAAGTCATGGAGTACATGTTGCATCAAAGTAAAGAAGGTTGCTGGAGCATTGGTGAGGCTGAAAGGCATGACAAGGTACTCGAAGCCCCCATACCTTGTCACACATGCAGTCTTCTCGATGTCCTCCTCCGCCATGCGAACTTGATAATACCCACTATAAAGATCCAACTTGGAAAACCACCGTGCCTTACCAAGTTGATCGAGCAAATCATCAATCCGTGGAATGGCATACTTGTTCTTCATCATGAGTTTGTTGAGGGCCCTATAGTCGATGCAGAGTCTCAACGAACCATCATGCTTCTTTTGAAAAAGTATCGATGCTCCATATGGACTCTTCGGAGGTTGGATGAATCCGCTGTCCACCAACTTCATTAGCTATCTTCTCAACTCCTGGAGTTCAAGTGGGGCCATCCTATATGGTGTTTGAGCTAGTAGATGTGCTCCCTACACCAAATCAATTCGATAATCGATTTCTTTTCTTAGCGGCAATCGCTTGGGTAATTTGAGGGGCATTACATCCCCGAATTTAGTGAGAACACCCTTGATGGGTGCTGAGATCTCTTCTCCCTCCAATAGGTCTTCTTCTTGAATGGATGCAATATATGTTGGAAGTCCCTTTCTTAGCACCTTAGCAAGCTGCATTACCAATAGGACTCACTGCGGAGTCCCACTAACTCGCTTTCCTTGAACCATGCAAGGTCCGCTCAAATTCAGAACCACCACCACATCTGAATCCGCCTTTACCATGGTATGTAGCTGGGTTAGCAAAGACATACCGATGACCACCTCGTAGTCATCGATAGGGGTGACCACCGCTATCATCCGTCTGGTCCATGTACCAAATTGGATCTCAGCATCCTTGGCTGTTTCGCTTGAAGCTACCTCTACGGAGTTGACTGCCTTGAACGTGTGCTCATCATGTTCAATCTTCAGGTTGAGCTTCTTCGTTGTTGCTAAGTCCACGAAGAAGTCAGTGGCACTCATATCAATGAGTGCCTGGAAGGTGTGACCATTGATATTGATAGGTGCATAGAGTAGGCCTCGTGGCTCCTTGGCCTTCAGGGCATTGGGACTGAGTGAATCCATCCTTTGGTCGGTCTCTTGCTACTCCTTCACCATCATAGATGCGATCTTGCCCCTCAATGGACAATCCTTCATCTTATACGGTCCATTGCAAATGTAGCATGAGATAGTGCTGGTACCTTGCACCACCCCTTTGCCCTTTGCTTGGGAAGCACCTCCACTTGAGGACCCTGGATTCGAGCCTTTTCCACCTCCCTTGTGACCTTCTTTCGCTTCCCCACCTTTGCCCTGTTTGGATGCCTAGGCTTTGGGAACTATGGGTTGAGTCTTGAACTCGATGAGAGCCTCTGCTTGAGCTATCGCCTTGTTCAAACTCTTAACTCCTCTTCGCTGCAACTCCATCTTGGCCCATGGTTTGAGCCCATCAAGAAAGGTGAAGAGAGAGTCCTCCTGGCTGAGGTCTGGTACCTCCAACAATAATTTGTTAAACTCTTGCACATACTCATGCAAATCATCCTTTTGTGTGAGTCGCCATAGTCGTGCTTGAGCATCATCCTTAGCGAACTTAGGAAAGAATTGCTTTCAAAGTTCAGTTTGAAACTGTGCCCAAGTGGTGATTGGAATAGCCCCTCGCTTCACATCATCAGCCTGATGTCGCCACCAAAGCATCGCCACATCCCTCAAGAACATGGCCGTCGTGCTTACTTTCATGGATTCACCCCTTACGTCGGTAACCTATAAGTATTATTCCACGGCAAAAAGAAAGTTATCTACCTCCTTTGCGGACCGCTGCCTGCAGAACTCTTGCATTTTGGGAACATCAAGCTTGTGCAGGGGATGCATAGCCTCACTTGTGACCTCTATTGTCGAGGTAGAAGAGGACACGCCCGTGGTAGTTTTTTTCTTCGAAAAGTCAACCATCTATATTTGGAGAGCCTTCACAATGGTCTCCAACTCATTATTACACTATAGCACTTCCTCATAGCGTTGCTCCATATCGAAAGAAATTTGATTCAACTGAGCAGCGATCTCACCTTGAAGGGTTGTGTCCTTACCCTCGAGGTCCTCCACTCACCCTTCAACCTTAGCTATTTGGGCCTCGCACTTCCATAGTCGATTGTTGGTAGAGATAATCGGAGATGCAATCCGTAGCCCTTGCAGGGAATCATCAACTGGATGCACTCCATCCATTGTCGTGCCTCCTCTTGAGGCAGGATTGGGATCCAAGGTCGAGGATGATGAATCCCCCATTCCCACCATGCATGCTGATGTAGAGGTCATCTTCTTCATTTCTGGTATTGCTCTGATACCAACTATCACGTACGAAGGGATCTCAGAGCAAATCCTAATAATGTGAGGCTCGATCAGCTCTTCATAGGGCAAAAGAGAACCGATCAACCTTCCTAGTGTGGGAACCTAGTCTTTATGACTTAGGTCACGCCCAATAATAATAGAATACAGTAGAATGTGACACCAAAAAATGCCATGAAGAAGAAGAAGAAGAAATAAGGAGAAGAGAATTTTTATTAAATAACCACTCACTGGTTTACAATAGAAGCTCTCCCGGTCTCTTGATCTCTCACAGATATAAGAGGATCCTTAGATGATCTCTTTCTTTCCCTCTCTCTCTTGATCTCTAATCCCACCCTTGAGTGTCCTTTTATATAGGAACAACTCTAGATTACAAGTTTCTCACGAACTCAACTCTGTAAGTACAAGATAAGGATAAACTTAGAATCTCCATTCTCGTAGGACTCTATGCAGTCAGATAAAACTGCCAAGTTCATGATCTAAATGAACTCAGATTGCAACAAAACTTGATCCATTGTATTCAGAACGAAAAATTCTTTAAGATAATGCCTTACCCACTTTGAACCAACTTTTGTGGAGTTCCCAAAATATTGCACAAAGTTGCATGGATAAACTACATTTTGTTACACCTCATTGCACTAGCTTCTTTGCTGACCAATGTACATCTCGAAACATGTGTCCCCATCTCCATTCTCTTGAGTACTCCTTGTAGATTTTGTATATATTTTCCCAGGTAATTCTAGGGCTTAGATTTGATCTCCAAGTTATCCAAATCTTAAGAGAGTATAGTCAGACCTCGAACCCATCCAACGATCCGATCTAGTTTGCACCTTGCCCCATGTCCGGTCCAGCCCCGATTTGAGGAGCTGTGACACCTAGAAGTCTTTCTAAGGCATATGAGAAGAATAAGTTTGAGCTTCTTCAGCTAAGGATCCAAACAACTTATCAAGAAAATGCCATAAAGGATGCTGAAGCTAAGTTAGCTATTCGAAGGAAGAGACTGAGAGAAGCTGAGGAGGACTCCCGAAGAGCTCATAAATTACTTAGTGAAAGCTTGATAGCAAGGTGAGAACTTGAGGAGAAGGTGAATAACTTGGAGCATTCCCTTGTAATGGCCAGGGCTAGCAGTCCAAAGTCCAAATACGACTTTGGTTTCTTTTCCTTTTCTTTTTCTTTCTTTTTTTTTTGTAACTAGTCTTGAGAACCTATGTAACAAACTTTAGCTTAATGAAATAATATTTCTTTCAATTATCCTTCTGTATCTTGTCTCGACTTGTTGCTTGTGGGATTCCTAGTTTTCCTATCATGCCCACTGTTGATACCATTTTGAAACAATAATTCCAGTTCAATGTCTTATTGACCTATCCCCCTTATTTATAAACAAGGATCTTCTAAACTCTTTTATTAGTCAGCATATCTCCTTATCTAGAAACTATGAGTATTCTTGTTAGGATAAGGTTCTCCTCCTATTCCTAATGTGGTTGACTTTCTATTTAAAAATTAGAGGTCTTCATATTTCCCATGAGTGTCTTCATCAAAATGGCTTTTACCTCATTAGGACATGATTACCGGGGTACAAAAGAGCTATTAAGAGGGCCTCTCCCCGTGGGCCATTGAAAGAGCCTCTCCCCAGGTGCATAAAAAGGGCCATTAAGAGGGCCTCACCCTTGAGGCATAGATAGCCTTCTTCCTTGTTAAGATGAGGTTAACCTCCTGTTTAAAAATTGAAGATCTTCATATCCCTCATAAGGATCTTTACCCACGTTAAGACAAGGTCCACCTTCCATTCCCAACATAGTTAATCTCTTGTTTAAGAATTGGAGGCCTTCACCCTCGTCAAGATGAGATTAACCTCCTATTTAAGAATTGGAGGCCTTCATATTCCTCATAAGAGTCTTCACCCATGATAGGATAAGGTCCACTTCTTGTTCCTAACATGGTTAACCTTTTATTTAAAAATCAAAGATCTTCACCCTCGTTAAGATAAGGTTAACCTCCTATTTAAGAACTAGAGGCTTTTACCCTCGTTAAGACAAGGTTAACCTCTTGTTTAAGAATTGGAGGCCTTCATATCTCTCATAAGAATTTTTACCCATATTAGGATGAGGTCCATCTCTTGTTTCTAACATGGTTAACCTCCTATTTAAGAATCGGAGGCCTTCTATTTTATTTAAGAATGAAGTTCAACTTGGTCATTTCCTATCATGATTTAATTTGTACCAAAGACATGAATGTTAAAATAAACTTTTTATTGAAATGAGGTTATTGATAATATATTGACAAATCTTCTGAATTCCAAGGTTGGGGTAGTGTAGCTCCTCCAAGCTTCTTTATGCAATAAGTCCCTGGTCAAACAACATCCTCGACTTCATAAGGGCCTTCCCAATTTGGAGCAAGCTTGCCTTGATTTTATGGTTGAAAAACCTCTGCTCGACATAGCCCTAGATCTCCAACATTGAAAATTTTACTCTTAATCTTTGAATTATAATACCGAGCCACTTTCTACCTGTAGGCTACCATCCGAATCTGAGCTTTCTCTCATTTTTTTCTCTGATAAATTAAGATTTGTCCTGAGATCTTGTGAATTGCTTTATTCATTGAAGCTTTCAACTTGCACTGAGGGGGCTCTAAGTTCAATAGGAATGATCTTTTAAGTCCCAAAAGCTAGAGCAAATGGAGTTTCCACTGTAGGCAATCTCTTAGTGGTTCAATAGATCCAGAGCACATGATAGAGCTCATCTACCCATGATAGAGTTAGATTTTATTTGTTACTTCAGCTTCACTATTTTCCTGAGGGTGGGCCATAGATGTGACATGATGAAAGATGTTTAAATCTTCATAGAATTCAGCAAACTTTGCTCCGACAAACTGGCGCACGTTATCAGTGATTAAAGTTTGAGGTAGGCCGAACCTATATATTATCGACTTCTAGATGAAGTCTTGCACTTTAGCTTCAATGATTTTGTCAATAGGCTCAGCCTCAGTCCACTTGGTGAAGTAGTTTATCATCACTAAGAGAAATTTTCACTATCCGAATGCTATAAAAAATGGTCCAAGTATATCCATTCCCCATTGTGCGAATGGCCATGGAGCACTTAAGAGTGTAAGCAAGAAAGCTAATTGCCTTTGGACTTTGGCATTTCTTTGACATCGATCACATTTTCTTAACATAATTAATTGCATTCTGCTGTATGGTCGGCCAATAATATCCTGTTAGAGTAGCTTGTAGGATAATGATCTAGCTCCAAGATGGTTCCCACATACTTTTCATGAACTTCTCTCAGGGCGTAATTAGCTTTAGATGGTCGAAGGCATTTGAGGAGTGGCAAAGAATAAGATCTCTTATATAGTTTGTTCGCATATAAGATGTAGTGAGAGGCATGATTTCTCAATCATCCTCTTCATTGAGCATACATAGGATGTGCCAATCTTATTGAAAACATTAATTCCCAACTTAATATTCCTTCAATCAGAAATATTTAAATTAGAGTTTTAAGATTTTAGGTCTCACTGGTATATTCTTATCATAACTCTAAAACTATAGTCCTAATTTATGGGATTCATCATAATCTTAAATAAATAATTAAGATGTAGCATATGATGAAATAAATATCTTTATTTATTTGAAAAAATATCATTACATGAGTTTGGAAGATTAAGAATAGTCCATCAAAATACAAATTTTGATTAGCTTGAGGGCATATTCCTTTCAATCTCCCACTTGCACTAAAGCCAACCGCCCTTATATTTTAATCCCATACATTCAAGGTGTCGATCAAACTGCTATTGTGGTAAAACCTTAGTGAATGGATCTGCTATGTTGTTCTTTATATCTACTCATTCAATGACAACATCTTGTCTTTCAATAATTTCATGAACGAGATGGAAGCATCTCAGAATGTGCTTGGACTTATGATGAGACCTTGATTCTTTTGCTTGAGCAACTGCTCCAGTATTATTATAGTAAAGTGGTACTGGATTCTCAATTTCAGGAACAACATCCAATTCAGTGATGAACTTCTTCATCCAGACAACTTTCTTAGTGGCTTCACTTGCAGCTATGTATTCTGTCTCAGTGGTTCAGTCAGTTACAGTTGGCTGCTTGGTACTCTTCCAACTCACTACTCCATCATTCAGAGTAAAGACATACTCTAAAATGGATTTGCTATCATCTAGGTCTGATTGAAAACTAGAGTCAGAATATGCTTCTAGTTTAAGATCAGATCCTCCATATATAAAAAAAATATCCTTAGTCCTTCTTAAGTACTTAAGAATATTCTTCACAAGTTTTCAATGATCCTCTCCTGGATCAGCCTAAAATCTACATGCAATGCCTAATGCATAAGCAACATTAGGCCTGGTACATAACATGGCATACATAATTGATCCTACAGTCGAAGCATAAGGAATAGAACTCATTCTATTTCTCTCTTCAGGTGTTTTAGGAGACATCTTCTTAGAGAGATATATGCCTTGACTCATAGGTAAGTGATCTCTTTTACTCTCATTCACACTGAACCTTTTTAGTATTAAGTTAATGTACTTAGACTGGGACAAGCCTAGCATCCTCTTAGATCTATCTCTGTAGATATTTTTTCCAAATATATAGGATGCTTCTCCCAAGTCTTTCATGAAAAATTTATTTGATAGCCATGATTTGACTGATTGCAACATTGGGATATCATTCCCAATGAGGAGTATGTCATCTACATATAGAATCAAGAAAACTATGGCACTTCCACTAGTCTTCTTGTACACACATGGTTCATCCACATTCTTGATGAAGCCAAGCTCTTTGACTCTAACATTAAAGTAGATATTCTAACTTCTTGATGCTTGCTTTAATTTATAAATGGATCTCTTGCTTGCATACCTGATTTGGTCTCTCATTTGAGACAAAATCCTCTGGCTGTGACATGTAGACCTCCTCCTCTAGGAAACCATTAAGGAAGGCGGTCTTCACATCCATTTTCCATATTTCATAATCATGGTATGTTGCTATGGCAAGCATAACCCGAATAAATTTGAGCATGGCAACAGGTGAAAATATTTCATCATAATCAATTTCCTATTTTTGCCTGAAATCTTTAGCCACCAATCTGGCTTTATAGGTTTCAACTTAACCATCTGCCCCAATCTTTTTCTTAAAGACCCATTTGCATCCAATAGGGTTTACACCCTCTGGTGCATCCACCAAAGTCCATACTTTGTTGGTGTACATTGAGTCCATTTTGAATTGCATGGCAGTCAGCCACTTTTCAGAGTTCCTACTCATGACTGCTTTCGTATAGGTCAGAGGTTCATCATTCTCAATGATTTGAACTTCATTATTCTCAATAATAAACCCATACGTCATGGTGCATGTTGCACTCTATCAAACCTATGGATAGGAGTTGTGTGTTTTGGTTCTTCCATATTTATGTATTTATTTGGTTGAGAAATGTCTATTTGTTCTTCTTGAACTTCACTAAGTTCAATATTTCTCCCGCTGCCTCTTTTTAGGATAAACTCTTTTTCCATGAATGTGGCATGCCTACTTACAAACATCTTTTGTTCAATAGGATGATAGAATAGATATCCCATACTATCTCTAGGATATTTGATAAATAGATATCTATCTAATCTAGCATCTAGCTTATGTCCAAATTTTTTTTTGATATATGATGGACAACCTCATATCTTAAAATACTTAAGATTAGATTTCTTACCGCTCCATATCTTATATGGAATACTAGATACAGACTTAGAAGGTACTCTATTTAAAATATACACTACAATCTCCAGGGTATGAATCCAAAAGGAAATAGGTAATTCTATGAAGCATATCAAGGACCGTACCATATCTAATAAGGTATGATTTCTCCTTTCAGCTACATCATTTAATTGTAGTGTATAAGGAGGGGTCCATTCAGAGAGAATGCCATTTACTTTAAGATAATCTAGAAATTTACTGAAAAGTATTCTCCTTTTCGATCAGATCGAAGGATTTTTATACTCTTTCCAGTTTGTTTTTTGACCATACTTTGATACTCTTTAAATTTATCAAAGGCTTCGAATTTATTTTTCATAAGATACACATATCCAAACCATGATAAATCATTAATGAATGTTATAAAATAAGAATATCCTCCTCTTGCCTGAGTTATCATAGGACCACATATATTCGAATGTACAAGTTCTAATAACTCATTTGTCCTTTCTCTATGTCCACTAAATGATTTCTTGGTAATTTTGCCCATGAGACATGATTCACAAGTTCCTAATGATTCATAATCATAAGGTTCAAAAAACTTTTCTTTGTATAACTTATTGATCCTGATATCATTAATATGACCTAGTCGATAATGCTAAAGCAAAGTATTATTAAAGTCTTCTCTCTTACATTTTCTATCAACATGAAAAATATTATCATCCAAACATAGAGTCAACAAGCCATTGTTAAAAATGCCAAAATAAATAATTTTATTAGAATATTTAATTGAGCAACCATTGCTCGTTAAATCAAAACTATAATCTTATTTTAATAACAAGGGTATAGATACAATATTTCTAATGATCTTAGGCATATAATAATAATTTATCAGCTCTAAGATCTTTTCAGAAGGTAACTTCAATATATTTATCCCTACAGCTTCCACTTGGATGGACTCTCCTCTAGCGTCGTAGAGCTTGAAGTTATCTTTATTCAAACTCTTAATTTTCTGCAGTTCCTGTAATAATTTATAGATATGAAAATCATAGCCGGTATCTAATATCCAAGAATTTGAAATAGAAGAATTTAATGACAAAATTGTATGTATCTCATACATACCTTTTGGTGCAATATTTGCACCATTCTTCATAGTTGCAAGGTAAGCCTTGCAATTTCTCTTCCAATGATCTGCTTTGCCATAGTAAAAATAGGTCGTCTGTCCAAAGGTCTTCTTCTTCTTCCTCTTATTTATGCCACCTTTAGGGTTCAGCCACCTATTTGAACCCTTTTTACCTATCTTCTTCTTGGAGATACTATCTACAAGAAAAAGAGGAGCCTTATTCTTCTTGATATAGCTCTCTACTATTTTCAGCATATTTAACAGCTCTGGCAGGATAGTATTCAGTTTGTTCATGTGATAGTTCACAACAAACTAAGAAAATAATTCTAAGAGTGATTACAGGATCAAATCCTAACTCAACTTCCAATCCATAACAAAACCTAATTGACTTAATTAAGTGATTAGGTCAATTACCATTAGAACATGGTTTTGTATGGATGTTCCCTCATCATCTTGGCATGGAATAACTATTTAGATATCTCATATCTAGCAGTCCTACTCTATTCTCCAAAAAGCTTTTTTAGATTAAGCAATATGAACTGAGTGTCCATGCCATCATGCTGCCTCTGTAACTCATTACTCATGGAGGCCAGTATGATGCATTTGAGAGTAAGAGAATCATTTTGCCATCTTTTATAAGCGGCTTATTTTTCATCTATGGCATCTTCCCCTAATTTCTTAGGATCAGGGGATTCGAGGATATAGGAGAGATTCTCCTAATTGAGTACTATTTTAAGGTTTCTCAACCAATCCACATAATTGGATCTGGTCAATTTATTTGAATCCAAAATTGAACACAGTGAAAGTGAAGAAGCCATTTAATCTACATAATAAACAACATTACATAAGCAAACAACTCATGATGATATACATAATTAAATTAGATCTTTGATTTAATTATGTCTTCCACTATTTTATCGAATATTATAATCCTCTATTATGATAATCTAAAAATTCTAATTGATTTTCTTAATGGGATTGAGACCCTAATTCCTTATAAAAGATCTTGTGTTAGCACAAACAAAATTTTTATAAGTTCAAAGGTAGGAAACTCTTTCCAATTGCATCTTATGCAATCCACATTATAACCCTGACCTCTATAACATTAATAGCCTTGTGTTTGCACAACAAACCATAATATTTTAGTTAAGTAGAATCCTTCATTTCTATACAGTCAAAATGAAATATAATTGCTCTTGTATTTGCACAATAAAGTAGTATACCCAAAATGCTATAAGCATCTCAATGCACTAGATTAATATTACATTAGTCCTCATAATAGGTCTTGTGGTTATACAACAAACCTAATATGGTTCGTAACATAATAATTACCTAGCATGAAGGAAGGTCTTAATGTAGTGAATATAACTTTAAGCACCCCAATCTAGAATTAAATTAATCTTATCAGTCAGGTAAGTGGGAGAGAGGTGGGCATCCCCCCATTGCTTTTCTTAGACATCAATAAATTGGCCAGATCAGATAATGGAACCAATTAGAAATCACACTCTCTTTACCAAACATGAACCATTTTTCTAGACATCGATTGATCAAATAGACATCCAGACTAATTCTGCTATCGGTTAGTTACACTACAACTTAATATATATATATATATATTTATTTATTTATAGAGGGCTTTACATGGTCTCTTGCACATTCTAATTTAAAATCATACTGAACACATGAATATATATCAATCATGATATATAACAAACATAATAACATGTATAATTATTCTAGAACAACCATCATTACATAGTGAACATATGCCACTATGTCAGGGCAATCTTACAGAATGATACATACATCATAATCTAATTATGATTAAACAAATATGATTGCATCATATAAATAATGTGCTAAACAAATTAAATATGATCATATCATATTTACAATTATGCCATTATTATATGAACATAGCAAGATATGATTTAACCTAATAAGGCTTGCTCTGATACCACTATAGGGTTTTGTGTACAGGGCGCAAGCATGGATTTTAAAGCATAATTATGAAATCATAAAAACCAAACCTAAATCCAAGGACCACCTTATTAGAATTTAAATCATATAATATGCATTTATGACATATAAGAGAGTATTGGAACATACCTCAATTGCTAAACCCTAATTTTGACTCTGATCACTGGCAGCAGTCCATCAGGGTTTCCACTAAATGCCCATGTGTTCACCCTCTAATGTTGATCCACATGGAGACTTGATCAAGACACCAGTACCTCTAATTAATTTAATTAAAATTCTTATGACAAGAACTTTAATTATTTGGGCATAACCTTCCTTAGCCTTTAATGTCATCCTCCTAGCATTTCCTTGCCTTCCTTTCTTGTTCCTTATCTCCTTAATTTTTATTCCTAATCTCTTTATCTTATTGGAAGACTTCTTGTCCTTAAATCAGGATCTTATCTAGACAAGAGAAAGGAAATAAAGAAAATTGAACAAGAGAACCTATTGTAAGAAAGAAGGGAAGAGTTTCTGATGCTTTGGACTCTCGGTGCGCACCCCTATTTATAATGTACATAGGGGTGCCATCTTAATTTCTCATGCCTTTTCCACATCAACATCTCACACCCCATCATCATATCTCATGCCCATCCTAATTTTGCATCATTTAAAATTATGTAGACTTAGTTCAAAAGATGCCTTAAAGTAGAAGGACTCTTCGGACTAATTCTACGTAGTTTTTCTACAAAAAGTCGCAATGCATGAGTATATGGTGCCATAATTCAAGAGCTTGGATCAGATTAGATGGCCATCTAATGGCCCTCAATGGGATGCCACATATGAGGGGAGGTGTGGAGATAAGAGTGGAAAAATCAAAGCCCCATGGTTTTTGACTTGGTCCAAGGGATGCTAAGGTAGAGTGGGCGGCAAGGAGTCCTCCTTACTTTATCCAAACTTCAGAATATCTACGAAGGAATTTTACCCACAGAAGGACTCTTCTGTGCCCCTTCTTAGATCTGAATATTTTGTAACAAAACTTACATAAAATAAAAGGTGGAAAAGTCAAAGGAGGTTGGCGCCAACCAACCATGTGCCAAGAAGTCCCTAGCGCATAAAATATTTTCCCCCATGCAAGAGAGAGTCTCTGGTTCATGGGACTTAGGTATGTGGCACCCAAAATTAGATTAATAAATCTAGGCTTCATCCAATTCAAGACCAAATTTGATTTGACTCAATTTGGATCAAAATTAGCTCAAATCGGGATCCGATTCGAATCCGATTCGAATTTAGGTGCTAGGATTTGCAACATGTGCTAGCTTGTTCAACTTGCAAACGAGGTCTAATTTGATTAGATCCTTGATCAATTTCTTTTGTGTGTGACCCATTGAGTTTCACATCTAACCAGCAATGGATCCAGATGCGATTTGACCTAATTTGGTTATAACTCAACCTAACCGATTTAGGTCAAAACTAGCTAACCCAATTTGACCATTTAGAACACTTTCTAATTAATGATCAAATTAAACTCTTTAATTTGATCAAACCCATAAGATAAGATTGACGTCGAGCAACCTATCATGTCTACCTGGAAGATATGAAATTTTGATAGAAATATCAAAAATACTATTCAGTGGAAAGTTACAATGCAACAGGATCCTTCGATCATCCTGCATCCTGAATATGACTCTAGGTATGGAAATATGTCAAAACCAATATCATATTCATATTTCTCTCAATCTTATGATGATGATTTGATTAATGAAATATTTGAAACCATTTTTAATTTTTCATCATGCTTTGATCAAAGACTTCTTGAATCATTATTTGATTGAAGTAGGTAGGATGCGATCTCCTCTTACCAGAAGTGATCAATTTTATGTTGACCTACTCACAATCTTCATATATAATTCACCATATCCAGATCACCCCGTACATGACTGAGTCATGAATGAGTATGAACCAAAATATGAATTCATATATATAAGGTTCTATGATAGTCTCAAGTCAAAGAACTACATGCATAACTTCCACTATGAGAATCATCTATTGACATGTAGATAAGACTCCATTAGATGTTCTCGACTTGGATCAATTCAGTGAACTCATTCTCTAATGAGCATCCACATCCTTGTATTAGTGTCGCACATAAGTGATTGTGAGATCAATCATCCTCTTCATTGAGCATACATAGGATGTGGCAGTCTAACCAAAAACATTAATGCTCGACTCACTGTTCCTTCGATCAAAAATATTTAAATTAGAATTTTAAGGTTTTAGGTCTCACTAGTATGATCTCATCATAACCCTAAAACCATAATCCTAATTTATGGGATTCATCATAATCTTAAATAAATAATTAAGATGTAGCATATGATGAAATAAATATCTTTATTTATTTTAAAAAATATAATTTGAGTTTGGCAGACCAAGAATAGCCCATCAAAATATAAATTTTGATTGGCTTAAGGGCATATTCCTTTCAAAAACTGGTCCATGCAGGTTGGATGCCATTTTGTGATGAGCTTTTCTATCAACCATGTAGGGAATGGTAAGAAACTGGTACTCAAATCTAAAATCAGGTACCATTTATTTTTTTAATTAGTTGAGCTATCAGTATGCGGCTCACTTTGTCAACAGCTCATGTCAGAGGTGGGGCTCAAATTTTCTCATCAACATCAAATAGAAGGAAGAAAAGTCCATCCAAGCCTATGTCAGTCGCTTCAACACTGCCATCTCGGAGGTCAAAAATTTGGACCAATCCATTGTTATGGCTACTCTGAAGGGTGGCCTTATGAAGAATGATCTTCTCTTCTTGTTATAGCTTGAGCTGAAGGCTATGCCTGAACTAAGAAAGCCTTTAAGCTTTGGGATGATGAAACAGTAGGAGAGTGACAGGCAGGGGAATCTAGCAAGCCCATGTCTATAGAGAAACTAAGCAAAGCTCGGCTGCATTCTAGAACCATTCCTAAATGCAGACGTGCTCGAACTCCACCTCGGGCTCGCCAACTAAGAAGTTTGGATATAAGGATGTAGCAAAGTCCCCTCCTAGAAGGTTTAATAACTATTCTCCCTTGAATGCTCCAAAAACTCAAGTGCTAATGGAGATCAAGAAATATCTATTGAGGTCGAATAAGATATGGTCTCATCCAAGCAAGCATAATCCAAACAAGTACTACCAATACCATCATGACCATGATCACGATACTGAAGAGTATATCCAGCTCCAGGATAAAATTGAGGAGCTAATCAGACAAGATCGACTAGATCGATTCCTATGACATCGACTAAAATGGAGGAAAGACCAATCAAGAGCTCTTCCATAGCTAAAACCATCTTGAAGGGAAGAGCCCCAAGGAGACTAGCTCCCACTTGAAATCATCAATACAATTGCTAGGGGACATCAGCAAGAAGAGGCCAGTGGATCGGCAGAGCCCATAAAGAAGTGGAGGACTGAAGGACCCATTACTTTTATCAAAGAAGATGTGCAATGGGTTCAATTTTTGCATCATGATGCGGTTATAATTTCTTTAAATATTATAAATTATGATTTACATCATGTCTTGGTAGAAAATAGAAGTTCTGCTGATGTCTTATTTTATGATGCTTTCTCTAAAATGTCTATACTTGATAGTTGCATGAGGCCACTAAGCTCTCTGTTAGTGGGGTTCACCAGTGATGCTATATTGGTTGAAGAAATAATCACTCTACTAGTTATGGTAGGCCAATACCTAAAGCAATCCAAAGCTCAAATTGATTGTTTGGTGGTAAAAGCTCCTTCTACCTATAATGCCATTCTTGGATAATCCAAGATGAATGTGCTTTAAGCTATGGTCTCGACATATTATTTCAAAATAAAGTTTCCAATGGAATTTGAAATCAGAGGAGATCAAGCCCTGGCATGACATTATTATACAATTGTTTTGCAAGGAGGAAAATAGTTGGAGCTTTGTCCGATAGATGGCCTTGATGTTTGGTATGATTTGACTGAAGAGCGGGGAGAACTAATTGGCAATCTTGTAGCAATTTTCTTAAATGATGGGATGAGGACCACATAGTTCAAATCGGCTCAAATATGGAAGAAAAGGTTAAAAGGCAGCTTGTCACCTTTCTGCCAAGGAATGCTGATGTTTTTACTTGGATTCCTATAAATATGCCTGGAATAGATGCCAATGTCAAAGAAATGCCAATATTCAGTGACAGCCAGCTTCTCTACTCACACCCTTAAGCGCTCCTCGGTCATTCACACAATGAAGGATGGATATACTTGGACCATTTTTCATAGCATCCTCTTAATGGTGGTGAACTACTTCACTAAGTGGGTTGAGGCCGAATCTTTGGCAAAAATTATAGAAGCTAAAGTATAAGACTCTATTTGAAAATTGATAGTATGCAGATTCGATCTGCCCCGAATATTGATTACTGACAACGAACGGCAATTTGCAGGGGCAAAATTCACTAAATTCTATGAAGATTTGAATATTTCTCATCATTTCACATCTATAATCCATCTTTAAGCAAATGGTGAAGCCAAAGTAACTAACAAAACTTTGCTGCAGGGAATAAAGGCAAGACTTGAACGAGCACAAGGAACATAGGTGGATGAGCTTTATCATATACTATAGGCCTATAGAACCACTTAGAAGTTGCCAACTAGGGAAACTCTATTTGCTCTGGCCTTTGAAATTGAGGCGATTATTCCAGTCAAATTAGGACTTTCCTCAGCATGGGTAAAAAGCTTTGACGAGCAAAATAATTTGCAAGATCTCAGGGCAAATCTCAACTTACTGGAAGAGAAATGAAAGAAAGCTCAAGTTCAGATAGCAGCCTACAAGTAAAAAGTAGCCTAGTATTATAACTTGAAAGTCAAGAACAAAATATTCAAGGTCAGAGATTTGGTGCTACATCGAGCGGAGGTCTCTCAACCATAGAATCAAGATAAGCTTGCCCCAAAGTGGCAAGGCCCCTATGAAGTTAAGAAAATCATTCAATTAAAAACTTATCGCATAAAGGAGCTAGGAGGAGCTACATTACCCCAACCTTGAAATTAGGAAAATCTATGAATGTATTATCAATAGCCACACTTCAGTAAAAGATTTTTTTATTTTAACATTCCTATTTTTTGTGTAAATTAAATTATGGTAGAAAATAATCGAGCTAAACTTTCTTCTTAAATGAAGGCCTCTAGTTCTTAAACGAGAGGTTAACCTCATCTTAACGAGGGTAAAAGCAATTGATTCTTAAACAGGAGATTAATCATATTAGGAAGAGAAGGTGAACCTCATCCTAACATGGGTGAAGATCCTTACGAGAGATATAAAGGCCTTTAATTCTTAAACAGGAGATTAACCTCATCTTAACGAGGGTGAAGGCCTCCAGTTCCTAAACAAGAGGCTAACCTCATCTTAACGAGGATGAAGGCCTTCGATTCTTAAATAAAAAATTAACCACATCAGGAACTAAAGGTGAATCTCATCCTAATATAGGTGAAGATCTTTATGAGGGATATGAAGACCTCCAATTTTCAAACAGAAGGTTAATCTCGTCTTAATGAGGATGAAGGCCTTCAATTCTTAAATAGAAGATTAATCACATTAGGAACATCAGATGAATATCGTCCTAACATAGGTGAGATCCTTACAAGGGATATAAAGGCCTCCAATTCTTAAACAAGAGGTTAACTATATTACGAATAGGAGATGAACCTCATCCTAACATGGATGAAGATTTTTATGAGAGATATGAAGGCCTCTGATTCTTAAACAAGAAGTTAACTACAGGAGGTGAACCTCATCCTAACATAGCTAAAGATCCTTACGAGAGATATCTTCCTTCGATTCTTAAATAGAAGATTAATCACATCTTAACAAGGGTAAAAGTCTTCGGTTCTTAAATAAGAGATTAATCATGTTAGTAATAGGAGGTGAACATCATCATAACATGGGTGAAGATCCTTACGAGGGACATGAAGGCCTCCGATTATTAAATAGGAGGTTAACCTCATCTTAATGAAAGTGAAGGCCTTTGATTCTTAAATAGGAGGTTAACCACATTAGGAATAAGAGGTGAATCTTAACGAGAATGAAAGCCTCCAATTCTTAAATAGGAGATTAACTTCATCTTAACGAGGATGAAGGTCTTCGATTCTTAAATAGGAGGTTAATGAGGTTAACCTCATTTTGATGAGGGTGAAGGCCTCCGGTTCTTAAGCAGGAGGTTAACCATGTTAGGAATAGGAGGTGAACCTCGTTCTAACATGGGTGAAGATTCTTACAAGAAATATAAGGGCCTCTAGTTCTTAAATAGGAGGTTAACCTCATCTTAACAAGGGTGAAGTTCTTTGATTCTTAAATAGAAGGCTAACCTCATCTTAACGAGGGCAAAGGCCTCTAGTTCTTAAGCAAGAGGTTAACCACGTTAGAAACAGGAGGTGAACCTCTCGTCCTAACATGGGTGAAGATCCTTACAAGGGATATGAAGACCTCAGGTTCTTAAATAGAAAGTTAACCTCATCTTAATGAGGTGAAGGCCTCCGATTCTTAAACAGAAGATTAACCATATTAGGAATAGGAGGTAAACCTCATCCTCACATAGGTAAAGACCCTTATGCAGGATATGAAGGCCTCTAGTTTTTAAAAAGGAGGTTAACCACATTTGAAATAGGACGTGAACCTTGTCCTAATGTGGGTGAAGAGCCTTACGAGGGATATGAAGGTCTCTAGTTCTTAAACAAGAGGTAAACCTCATCTTAGTAAGAGTGAAGACCTCCAATTCTTAAATAGAAGGTTAACCACATTAGGAATAGGAGGTGAATCTCATTCTAATATGGATGAAGACCCTTATGAGGGATATGAAGAACACCGATTCAAAAATAGGAGGTTAACCTCATCTTAACGAGGGTGAAGGCCTCCAATTCTTAAATAGAAGGTTAACCATGTTAGGAACAAGAGATGAACCTCGTCCTAATATGGGTGAAGATCCTTACGAGAGTTATGAAGGCCTCTAATTCTTAAATAGGAGATTAACCTCATCTTAACAAGGATGAAGGCCTCCGGTTCTTAAATAGAAGGTTAACCACATTAGAAATAAAAGGTGAACCTCATCTTAACATTGATGAAAATTCTTATGAGGGATATGAAGACCTCCAGTTCTTATATAAGAGGTTAACTTTGTCTTAATGAGGATGAAGGCCTCTGGTTCTTAAACAGGATATTATCCTCATCTTAATAAGGATGAAGATCTCCAGTTCTTAAATAGGAGGTTAACCATGTTAGAAATAAGAGGTTAATCTCATCCTAACATAGATGAAGATCTTTACAAGAGATATGAAGGCCTCTGGTTCTTAAACAAAAGATTAACCTTGTCTTAATGAGAGTGAAGGTCTTTTTTGGTTCTTAAACAGGAAGTTAAGCTCATCTTAACAAGGGTGAAGGCCTCTAGTTCTTAAACAGCAAATGAACCATGTTAGGAATAGAAGGTGAAGCTTGTCCTAACATGGGTTAAGATCCTTACAAGAGATATGAAGGCCTCCAGTTCTTAAACAAAAGATTATCCTTAACTTAATAAGGGTGAAGATCTCTAGTTTTTAAACAAGATGTTAACCATGTTAAAAATAGCAGATAAACCTTGTCTTAATGTGAGTGAAGATCCTTATGAGAGATATGAAGGCCTCCAGTTCTTAAATAAGAGGTTAACCTCATCTTAACAAGGATGAAGTCCTCTAGTTTTGAAATAGGAGAATGAACTTATTCCTAAGCAAGTTTGAAAAATTTTTGTTTGTAAATAAGGGAGACCGATCTATGAAAGACTTAGTAAAAATTACTATTTCAAAATAATGCCTTTTTGGGCATATGATGATAGTCGAAAAGTTTAGCAAATACCAAAATAAGGCACAACAAAGAAGAATGATGGAAAGGGATTTCATTTCATTAGGTGAAGGTTATTATAGAAGTCACCAAGACCAATTACCAAAGAAAAAAGAAAAAGAGAGAAGAAAATGAAGTCCTACTCAGACTTTGGACAACCTGCCCCGGCCATTACTAAAGAATGCTTCAAATCGTTCACTCGGTCTTCAAGCTCCTTCCTTGCTACCAAACTCTAACCAAGCAGCTTTCAAGCTCTCCTAGCATCTTTTTCTACCTCTCTTAATCTTTTACGCAGAATGGTAGATTCAGCTTCAGCATCCTTCATTGCATTCTCCTGATATGTCATTTAAATCTTTAGTTGAAGGAACTCGGATTTGTTCTTGTCGTATACCTTGGTGAGATTAGCGAGACTATACTTCAGTAAGGCAAGTTTGCTCGAATCTCCACTTGAGCCAACTCGAGCATTGTCCACCAATTGCTTTCGAAGCTGGACTACCTCGTTGTTGGCTACCCAAAGTTGCCATTTGAGACTAGAAATTTATTCGCACCAACCTATCCTATAAGTATTATATGCCTCTTTAACTGCATGCAACTAACTTTGAAGCTCAGAAAACCTCTTGGACCTATCCCAGCCATACTCTTGATTTTGAGTCCAGAGCGAGCCCTTCTCCAACTGTTAGATCTTCTCTCTTGCTTCTCTGAGCTCAACCTTAAGGGAGTAGATCTTGCCGGTTAAAGTTCAAGATTTCTTACTAGCACACTTCAATGCCTGTTCAAGCTCCTTGGATAGACGGTATTTCTTTGAAGTATATTCCTTGAAAGCTTGCTTTGAGGCCTAACACAAGCGGTTGATCTTGGTAGAGGCTGCTGCATAATTATTCCTTAATTTCTGAAGCTTGTCCTTGGTCTTCTTCAACTCCTTATTGGCTTGACGAACTTTTTTCTTCAGAGCTTTCATATGAGTCTTCAGAGAATGGCCTGTGGTAATGGCACGGCTTTAACCCATGACTGAGCTCAGTGATAGTATTTACAAATCAAACTTTGAATCATTAACATGCTGCAACACACAAAGTTATGAAAAAAGAAGAAGTTCAATTTTATTGCTCAAGAAGTTTAAATACATAAAAAAAAATTTAAAAGAAAACTACAACAAAAAGAGGTCTCCGACCTCTAATGGAGGGGTGGCAAGAGAACTTGGTGTGGCCTTGATGGGAGCTGGCTCCTTGATGGTTTCAGGGGCATCGGTGGCAGGTCTGGCAAAAGGAAGTTCTGCTCTAGCTATGGAAGGCTCAACTTCATCATCAGAGGAACCTTCTGATCCATCCAGCAAGAAGCCAAGGTCTAGTTTGGATAATCTCTCAGTGACCCTCTACTGGCAAAGATCAAAGCTCTTGTCGAAAGCTTCTTTAGCAACTTCAATCTTTCCTGTTCTCTCAAAACCTTAAAATCTAAGGTGGCCTGCTTCTTAGCTTCAGCAACCTTCCTTTCCCCTTTGGCAACCATGGCCTCAACCTTCTTTCTCCTCTCCACTTTCAAAGCTAGAACATCCTTCATCTCCATCGAAGCTTGTTCTGCCCTTCTGAGCACTTTCTGGAGACACCCGACCTCAATAGAGTTCTCCTTGAGTGTCTCCTTGAGATGCTCAACCTCGGCATTAGATGCTGCGCCCTCTGCCTTAGCAGCTTTGGCCTCCTTCAAGGCTTTTAAGGCCTCGACCTCATGAAGATTGACCGCCTCAACATTGACGAATAGATGATGCCCCAATTGCAAGCAACAAAGTAAATCTTACTACTAGAAAACATATATATTCAACTAAATATGAAAATGATGAGACAACTACCTCAAGGAAGGCCGCGAATGAATTTTTCTTCCTGTCCTAAGTGTTCATCCGAAGGATCTTTTCAATTACATCTGGTAGAATGCAGTCCTCCATGAGAAGTCGGATGACCCTCCAACTGCTAAAAGAAGCCCGATCCAAATCGACGTTGTTGTCGCTACACTCCCTGGAGTTCTTCCATGACTAAACTCTCTTGATGAGCGACTTCTTTCTATTTTCCACCTCTTTCTTCTTCTCTGTAGGAGGTGCTAAAGCAATGGCCTCAATGGGCAAGCTTAGAGTTGGCAGAGGCACCTCGGTCTTAGGAGCAAAAGTCATCGAGGCGGGGATGGCCGAGCTCAAGTCACCAATCTTTGCCCACTTGGATGTTTCCCCAAGGATGGTGCCCTTTCTCTTCTGAGCCTGGAGTTCTTTCGTCAACCATCTCAGCTCTTCTAGAGTCATTCTATGAAAATAGATAGACCGAAGTTAGAAAAAAATAATGGGATAAAAAGGAAACACAAGTTAATACCATTGGAGTTAATGGGGCTCAGGCTAAGGTTATAAAGAGTTTGGTCATTTATCAGCTTAGTTAGCGAAGGAGTTTTATAATTCTTCAAAATATTAGTAGAGTCAAGATCTTTCCTCTCCAACCCCGGAGCCTTACGAACAGAATCCTTAAGCTGATCCCAAGGAGGAAGTTTTAGTTCAAGCAAAGGGCTAGATATAAAGAAGAACATCCCCTTCCAATTATATAGATGAAGGAAGGGACTCTTTTGAATAATTTCTTCTTGCTGAACTGGAGCAAAATGTACCATCAGTCCTTAACAGAAGGGTGGCATTCGAAGGTGAAAAAGATGTGAAATAAAAAAATCAAAGGTCGAACTTCGGCTAAGAAGCAAAGTGCAAGGAATCCTATGATGAAACGAAAGGAGTGCGGGACAATCGAAGAGAAGGATATATTGAAAAAGCAAAAAAGCTTGACAATGAAGGAGGGAATGGGTAGTCTAAGCCCATCCCAAAGAGCCTCTGTGTATAAACTAAATCAACTCGGAGGGGAGCACAAGCTTGGCTGTCTGGTCCAAAAAGTTCGTGTACTAAGTTCATGTACTAAATTTGGATAAGGAAAAGGTCCTCAGTGGAGAGTATAGAGGCAATGGACTGGAGAACAAAAGTTGGCCGAGCTACGTCCCTAAGGTCCTGTTCACCCTTGGATCTATAGTTGGAAGGGCTTGGATTGGACAAGCTCTTAAGAGTGGACCATGAACATTCAAAATCTAGGGAGAACATTTTGGATCAGAAAAAATTAAGAAAAATTTATCAAAAATCAAAAAAAACTGGTAGAAGAACTTGAAAGCTAGAGGAAGAATAGGCAAACCCCCAAAAACCCCTAAGAATGAAAAAAAGATGAAGAAATTTAAAGAAAAAGTTGAGGCACTAACCTAAACAAGCAGGAAACTTGGCGACATGGTTGGAGTCGCAGACAATGGATGAGAAGAGGGTAGTCGGAGCTAGAAAATCTTAGAAAGGTGAAGATGGTCGAGGTTGAAAAAGAGAAATGGAAAGAGAGGAAGCAAAGGAGAAAAGGATCAGAATAAGCAAGAGTGGAGAAAAGGAGAAGGAAGGCACTTAAATAATCGGTAGAGTCCCCAAGCTATCATGATTGAAAATTGGTAGTGTTGAGGATAAATCCATGCCTACCTAAGTTCAACTAAGATTTCAATCAAATCCCCAACACCTGCGCATCCAGTTCGGTCGAACTCTTTCCGAATTCTTTCCAGTAATTGAGTTTCTCCAATAGGCAAATTTCTTTCAGACTCTAACAGGTGAACTCCCCTAGCAGCCGAATGTTAGATATAAGTGCCCCAGAAGCCAGAATTGGCTGACACTTGTAATACACTTCTAGGGGCAAAATTATAATTTTGACTAAAATCAATAAATGGGTTATTTTCTATCACATATAGTGTCTGTGATACATCCTTTGAGTTAATGGCAATGATAATTCATATTTTCAAGAGTTGAAAATTTAAGACATGAATAATCATTATTAACTCATAAATTGCTCCAGACCATAGGATCATCATGAGGATGGTGATTGATCCAGAAGGTTGGTGTACAATCGCTTCTCTTTAGTAGATGAGTCTTGAGTCTACGGTGTGGAGACACCGGAGCGAGAGTACAGGTACTCGTTAGAGAACGAGGGCACTGAGCGTGACCACCTCGAGTAGTCATTAGGGAGTCTACCTTCTCGTCAATGACTGACTCGATGCTGCAGTAGTGTGTCTGGTTCTTTGACCTGAGGTGCATCGGTAGTTCACCTTGAGGGTGTTATAGTTTGACTACACCATTACTCGGTCTCCTAGCCATATGGAACCCTGAGGTGTATGTTGGCTATAGCATGTTCATTATAGGAACTGGATGGCATCAAGATGGAATCTATCTACCTCGGTGGTAGAGGAGCAGCCCTATGATGATCATGAGAATCAAGTCCAAAAGCCCATGGCCATGGTAGAGTGAAATAATAGAAAGAGTTTCTATTTAGATTTTCACATCGGACTTGAATCGAATGATTACATCATATGACAGAGACTAGGGTTTGACGAGTTCACCTTAACCCTAATCTGATCGGGGCTCAAGATAGAAGAACTTAATCACACAGGTAGCTGCACCAAGAGGTTCACATTCAGCTCTGATGGGTTGCCACCATATACTGCTAGGTGTCACTGATGGATTTTGGGAGCAATTAGAATGATTTAGATGATCGATCATTCTAGCTGTTCGAATCAGAAGAGTTCTGATCCATCGAAAGGAGTTTCGATGATGTCGATGATAGAGATCATGACATATCCCATTACCATACAGAACTGAACCTAACTGGGTCACACAAACAAGGGTTTGAATCTGGTGATCATCAATTGAACTGATCCAGTTCAATTGATCTGAATGAGATTCAATTAGGTTCAAGGAAATCGTGCTAGCACTCGATTGAACCTAACGTTCTTCTTTTTCTATCATAAATAAGTTGTCCTGTCTGAGCCAAAGAAGTTTGTGCTCAATCAGAGGCCTTCATATGGTCTGACTGGAGTGTCCAAGTCAGAAAAGGTTATCTTATTTTGTAAGACATTACCTACCATTTTTGGTCACCTGCCATTTCTTGTTCTTTGACTTTGGTCAAAAGTCTACCTTTGACTGGTCAAATGTTGACCATTGACACTTTGACTTCCTTGTTAGATATATGTGCCCTAGAAGCCAGAATTGGCTGACACTTGTAATACACTTCTAGGGGCAAAATTGTAATTTTGACTATAATTAATAAAATGGGTTATTTTCTATCACACCTGTGTATTTAGTGTCTGTGATACATCCTTTGAGTTAATGGTAATGATAATTCATATTTTCAAGAGTTGAAAATTTAAGACATGAATAATCATTATTAACTCATAAACAGCTCCCGACCATAGGATCATCACGAGGATGGTGATTGATCCGGAAGGTTGGTGTACGAATCGCTTCTCTTTAGTAGATGAGTCTTGAGTCTACGGTGTGGAGACACCGGAGCGAGAGTACAGGTACTCGTTAGAGAACGAGGGCACTGAGCGTGACCACCTCGAGTAGTCATTAGGGAAGTCTACCTTCTCGTCAATGACTGACTCGATGCTGCAGTAGTGTGTCTGGTTCTTTGACCTGAGATGCATCGGCAGTTCACCTTGAGGGTGTTATAGTTTGACTACACCATTACTCGGTCTCCTAGCCATATGGAACCCTGAGGTGTATGTTGGCTATAGCATGTTCATTGTAGGAACTGGATTGCATCAAGATGGGAATCTATCTACCTCGGTGGTAGAGGAGCAGCCCTATGATGAATCATGAGAATCAAGTCCTGAAGCCCATGGCCATGGCAGAGTGAAATAATAGAAAGAGTTTCTATTTAGATTTTCACATTGGACTCGAATCGAATGATTACATCATATGACAGAGACTAGGGTTTGACGAGTTCACCTTAACCCTAATCTGATCGGGGCTCAAGATAGAAGAACTTAATCACACAGGTAGCTGCACCAAGAGGTTCGCATTCAGCTCTGATGGGTTGCCACCATATACTGCTAGGTGTCACTGGTGGATTTTGGGAGCAATTAGAATGATTTAGATGATCGATCATTCTAGCTGTTCGAATCAGAAGAGTTCTGATCCATCGAAAGGAGTTTCGATGATGTCGATGATAGAGATCATGACATATCCCATTACCATACAGAACTGAACCTAACTGGGTCACACAAACAAGGGTTTGAATCTGGTGATCATCAATTGAACTGATCTAGTTCAATTGATCTGAATGAGATTCAATTAGGTTCAAGGAAATCGTGCTAGCACTCGATTGAACCTAACGTTCTTCTTTTACTATCATAAATAAGTTGTCCTGACTGAGCCAAAGGAGTTTGTGCTCAATCAGAGGCCTTCATATGGTCTGACTGGAGGTTGTCCAAGTCAGAATAGGTTGTCTTATTTTGTAAGACATTACCTGCCATTTTTGGTCACCTGCCATTTCTTGTTCTTTGACTTTGGTCAAAAGTCTACCTTTGACTGGTCAAACGTTGACCATTGACCCTTTGACTTTTGACCACATGTCATGCACCTATTGGAGAGCTGGTGGGGGCCTGTCCCCCTGCCAGAACCTGGCAAGGAGAAGGGCGCACGCCAAGGGTGGCGTGAGCCCAAGTTGGAGGCGCCTAGGAGTCCTTGTTGGACAAGGACTCCACCTCCCTTTTTGGATTCCAATTAGAGTTCTACTAAGAATCCAACTTTGACTGGTCTTAGGCACCCTCTAAGGAGGAATCCAGGGGACTCTATTCCAACCAATCAGATTTAGATCTGATTTCACAAAGGGTTGTGATTGGTTGGGAGGAAGAGGAGTTGGATCACAGAGTCTATAAATAAGACCCTGCGCCCAACCCTAAAAAAAAAAGTGAATCAATTAGACCCACGCCCCAAGGCTGCCTCTCCCCTCCTTCCTCCATGCCAAAGTCTCTTCTCCCCTTGCCTCTCCACGTCCAAAAGGAGTTTTGGACTTGGTTGGTGCGATTCCAGATCAAGGAAAGGCGATCAAAAGCTAGAAGGCTGCGCTGCTGCAAAGGACGACTGCTGATCTTCAAAAGGAGTTTTGAAGATCCTCCAGATCAGATCCAGATCTGAATTTTTGGAGATGTGATAGAGAAGAAGAGGATCTCCAGATCCAGCCTGAGTGGATACCGGTAGAGGCCAGGCGCTTGCGTGGCTAGATCCAGAACCTTCCGCTGCAATCAGGATCATCAACAGGGTAATAGGATTACCCAAATCAAGGTAAATTAAATTTGATTTAATTTATCTTATTTTATTTTATTTATTAAAATAATAAGAATTAGATCTAAAATATCAAGATCTGATTAGATCAAAGAGAAAAATTTTTGAAATATATCTCTTGATCTGATCAGATCTGAACGAACCTGGTCCGGGAAAATCAGGATTTCCCTTCAACTGGTATCAGAGCCAAGGTTCTAAAAGTATTTAGATCTAATTTTAAATTTATTTTAATTAAAAAATAAGTGATTTTAGATGTCACATGAGATGTGATCAGATCTGAAAATCAGAAAAAATTAAAATTAAATGATTTGGATCTAAGATTAGAAAATATGCATGACTAGTTCTAAAATAGAATAGTTCTATAGAATAGTCTTGCATGTTTTTGAATTTAATCTTGATTAAATCATATTTTAGATCTATTTATTTACTATTTTTTGATATTATAATTATTATAATAACATCTAAAAAATAGCAAATAAAAATTATTTAATTTTAAATATCATATGAGATATGATTGATGCATGTCTAGACTAGTTGTAGAATAGTTCTACATAATTGTCTAGATTAGAATTTATTTTGATTAGATCAATTTAAATCTAATTTTTTAGATTATTATGAGATAATTTAGATCTGAAAAATATGCATGATTCGATACATGAGATGTATGCAAAATATGCCATGATTAGATCTAATTTGTATATGAGATATATGATATAGATCTAAAACTGTTTTGTAGTATTGCATGTTCCTGATTAAGGCGTTCCTCTTGGCCGTCCGGTCATAAGAATGAAGAAGGGTTTAAAGGCCCTCTCTTCCCATTCGATGGGGTGTTCTTATGATGTGTAGGGGTGCTGCGTGTTCGTCCTTAATCAGAAACCCAAAACTTACTTTCTGCAAAACCCTAGATCCTGAAACCCTAGGATTTATTGTGCATATTTTGTTTATGAACCCTACTTAATTAAGAATTAAGATTATGGAAATATTAATTAGGTCTAAAATTGAGAATTTTAGATCTAAGACATATTCATAATACTGGGTTCGGGCTTGGGTAGCTCAATTAGGTCTAAGCGGTTGATCAAACCGAATCAAGAGTTGGTTAGATGGGATCAACAATGCTTAAATTGACCAGCCTAATAGGATTAAGTCTGGGTCAAGATCGAGTCACGATCAAGCAAGACCTAATTAGGCTCAGAGGTTAGAGTCTGGATTGTAGGCTAACCCAATTGGTTCTGGCTCAACAATTTGGTGTCTAAGGTAAGTTTGGCACATACGACCGACTGTTTTTAATTGGAAGCTACTCGACCTGAATGCATTCTTGTACGAGTTAATGGCATATTCCTTCCACCGGTCTCACTTACCTGGCCATATCTGTTGACACAGTTCTGATCTGAGGTGGTCAATAATCCGAGCTAACCCATGCCACTAGGTTAGTCATAATTGTTATGACTATGACAAGTCTAGTTTAATGAGACCTGAATCAATTCTCCCTAAGAAAAGATTAAGTCTGAGGTCTTCCACCATTGTAGATGTGCGGGCCCTTCCCGGGGTTGATTGTTCTCGGCTGGATACAGTGGCTCAGTTGCACCGGGAAAGATGCAACCATGTCTATTAGGCATTGGATGCTATGGGCTGGAGGATGAGTTGGGCTCAATATTTTGGATACGGTGAGAGACTCAATTAGGAACCCAGTCTATGCAAATGGTGGGTCTGACTTAACTAAGGAGTGGATCAATATTTCGGATACGGTGAGATTCATGAATTAGAGACCAAGTTTGGGTGCACCATGATTAGAGAATCATTGAACAAGAGTTGTTCACTCATTGGCTAACCCATCACCAATAACTGTTAGGTGAGGTGATGAGTCAGTTGGTGAGACCGCACCACCCACTAGAAATCATTAATCATGGAGATTTTTGCATCTCTACAGAGGGAGTGTAGGGATCCGAGAAAATAGTGGGAGCTAATTTGTTTAAAAATAAAATCCCTAAATAAATTGGTCAAGTCATAATTACAGTATCTAACTAGAATCTTTGACTCTCTACAGGAAAAATGTCTGCGTCCAACCCATTGGCACGTATCCTGGACACACATAGACTGACTGGACCCAATTATAAAGATTGGCTCAGGAACTACAAAATTATTTTGGGTTCGAGAAGTTAACCCATGTATTGGACCAGGACCCTCCCACCTTACCAGCCCGTCCATCCATTGAACAGAGAGCGTCTCTGGAAAAATGGATAGACGAAGATAATAAGGCCAGATATTACATGTTGGGCTCGATGTCTGATGAGCTCCAGCGCCAACATGAAGATATCGGGACTGCTCGCCAAATGTTGGCTCACCTGCAGGAGATGTTTGGTGAACAGAGTCGCGCAGCCAAATATCAAGTCACGAAATGACTTTTTAAGGCTAAGATGCGTGATGGGCAGTCAGTCCAAGATCACTGTCTGACAATGATCAAGGACATGGAAGAGCTTGAGAAGCTCGGTGTGAAGTTAGACTTGGACTTGCAGAACGATATTATTCTGCAATCCTTGACTGATGCATATGGGCAATTCATCATGAATTACCACATGCATAAACTTCAAAATTCCTTGGCCGAATTAATGAATATGCTGGTTACCGCTGAGCTTTCTATGAAAGGTTCTAAAGGCTCAGTTCTTGCTATGGAACGGACTTCTTCCAAAAGAAAGTCTTATGGAAAGAAAAAGAAGTCTGTGAAAAAGCAAAAGGTGGAAGGATCAAAGAAGAAGAAGGCAGAGCCGAAGAAGAAAGGCCGATGTCAAAGGAAAGTGTTTCCATTGCAACAGCGACGGCCATTGGAAGCGGAACTGCCCTACTTACCTGGCCACCCTGAAGAACAAGAAGGAAGGTCCTTCTGGAGGTATGCTCGTTATTGAGTCTAACCTTACGGTTTCTTCTGCATCCAGTTGGGTGCTTGACTCTGGTTCTAGTGCTCATCTGTGCACTTCTATGCAGGGTCTTGAGGATAGCAGGAGGCTGAGGGATGGAGACATGATCCTACGCATCGGTAATGGAGCAAGAGTTGCTGCAGTAGCCGTGGGAACATACCCTCTTCGATTACCATCTGGTTTAGACTTAGTTTTGAAAGACTGTTATTATGTGCCTGCAGCTAGCAGGAATTTGATTTCTGTTTCATGCTTAGCACAAGAAGGCTATGTGATTACCTTCTTTAAGGACCATTGTAACATTCTTTATGAAAGAAATAAAATTGCAAATGGTTTCCTTATTAATGGTCTTTATCAGCTACATATTGATGTACCTGTTCTAACTATCGAGCAAAACGTGAATGCCAAACGACCTAGGGATAGTCCAAACGATAGATATCTATGGCACCTGAGATTAGGTCATATAGCAGAAGATAGGATCAACAAATTGGAGAAAAATGGGCTATTGAGTCCATTGACTTTCCGAGTCATATCCAACTTGTGAATCTTGTCTTCAAGGCAAAATGACTAAACTCCCTTTTGTTGGACATGGGGAGAGGGCCACAGATCTCCTTGCCCTAGTACATACTGATGTGTGCGGCCCATTTGATGTGCCGGCTAGAGGCAATTTTGTCTACTTCATTACCTTTACCGATGATCTGTCTAGGTATGGGTATGTGTATCTTATGAGACACAAGTCTGAAGCTTTTGAAAAGTTCAAAGAATTCAGACATGAAGTAGAAAAACAAACTGAAAAACCCATTAAGGTTCTTCGATCAGATCGAGGAGGTGAATACCTTAGCCGGAATTCCTAGACTATCTTAAGGAAAATGGCATAGTCTCTCAATGGACTCCACCAGGAACACCTCAACTCAACGGGGTTTCAGAATGGAGAAATCGGACTCTATTGGATATGGTTCGATCCATGATGAGCTTCACAGACCTCCCTGATTTTCTTTGGGGACACTTCATTGTTAACTTCAATTTATCTACTGAATAGGGTTCCCTCTAAAACCGTTCCTACCACACCGTATGAGATATGGCACGGTAAGAAACCAAGTCTGAGTCATCTCAGAATTTGGGGTTGTCCGGCTCATGTCAAAAGACAACAAGCGGACAAGTTAGAGTTTAGGTCCTTTAGAGCTCGATTCATAGGATATCCTAAAGAGTCATTAGGATACTATTTCTACATTCCAGAAGACCACAATGTGATTGTGAGTCGACATGCCATCTTTCTTGAAAAATAGTTTATTCAAGATAGCGGCATTGGAAAGCAGATTAAGCTTGATGAGAAAGTCTCACAAGTACAACGAGCTAAGGACCAATTGGAACCAAATCAGGTTGAGCCAATAAGAACACTACCTCCTCCACCTCGTAGATCGGAAAGAGTTTCCCGTCCCCCTGAAAGATACTTAGGTATTATTTCAGAGGAAGTAGAGGAAAATGTTCCTCGTAGGTAATGGTGCTCATGGTGATGATCCCAAAACCTACAACGAGGCGATATCAGATATCGACTCCGAGAAATGGCTAGAGGCAATGCAGTCAGAAATTGACTCGATGCACTCAAACCAAGTCTGGACCTTGGTAGATCCACCAGAAGGTATAGTACCTATTGGGTGTAAATGGATCTTCAAGAGAAAGATTGGTGCAGATGGGAATGTGGAGACATTCAAGGCTAGACTAGTGGCAAAAGGTTATAGTCAACGCGAAGGCATTGACTATCAGGATACCTTTTCCCCAGTGGCTATGCTAAAATCCATCCGCACATTGCTTGCCGTTGCAGCCTATTTCGATTATGAAATATGGCAAATGGACGTGAAAACGGCATTCCTTAAATGGATATCTTGAGGAAGATATCTATATGGAACAGCCGCTAGGTTTCACATCCAGTGATACTGATCACAAGGTTTGCAAGCTGCAAAGGTCCATATATGGACTTAAGCAAGCATCTCGGAGCTGGAACACTCGTTTCAATGAT